>WSFP011410587.1:0-24668 GCA_009831015.1 Picea engelmannii
TCCCTTTCTTAAGTCAACTTAAAAATATAACTTTTAACTTCTTGACTTTCCCCCCCTTCAGTGTGAGACTATGACCTAGTGGGGGTGCCCAGGCCACTAAGTCTCCTCCTCACCTCTCTAAGAGGTGGGGGACATTACAATCTGCAATTGATAAAATGAGCATTTGGACAACTTCCCATACAATTTGTGCTCTCGCAGACACTGTAGCACCAAGCGCAAGTGCTCATCATGCTCCTCCATCGTCCAAGAGTAGATCAAAATATCGTCAATGAATACTTGGAAAAACTTGTCCAAGTACTCGTGAAACACCCCATTAATCAAACTCATAAATACCCCTGGGGCATTTGTCAGTCCAAATGGTAAAACAGTAAACTCGTAATGTCCAAACCTCGTCTTAAAGGCGGTCTTAGGGACGTCATATTCCTTAATCCGTAACTGGTGGTATCCTGATCGCAAGTCAATCTTTGAGAACACCGTTGCGTCTTTCATTTGATCAAACAAATCATCAATTATCGGCAACAGATATTGATTCTTGTTTGTGGCCTTGTTCAGTTGATGGTAGTCAATGCAGAGCCTCCATGAACCATCCTTCTTTCGTATGAAAATAATAGGTGCACCCCATGGTGACACACTAGGACGTATCAATCCTAGGTCTAGCAACTCCTTCAGTTGCATTTTCAACTCTTGTAACTCCGGGGTCGACATCCGATAAGGCATTCTCACTATCGGTTTAGTTCCTAGTTTTAGGTATATAGTGAACTCCAATTCCCTGTCCGGCGGCATCCTAGGTAACTCCTCCGAAAATACGTCCACAAACTCTCTTACCACCGGAAGGTGTTCTAAACCTTCCATTAATCCCTTTTCGTTTAACGCAAGGATCACATAAAGCTTGCACCCCTTGCGCATTCTCTTTTGTAGTTTTAAGGAAGAGATGAACCTCAGGGAAACTCCCTGGTTTTGTCCTACAATCACACGTCTCTGTCCCTCGTCATCGACCAAGCTCAACCGTTTCGTCTTACAGTTGAGTATCGCCTCATGCAATTCCAAACAGTCCATACCAATTATGACATAATAAGATCCTAAGATCATGATGTATAGGTTGGCCCTTGTGAAAAACTCTCCCAGGTTAAGGATACAGCTCGTAACCTTTCTTCCAACCTTCTGTTTGGCTCTTGAAGACATCTCTATGAAGCTAAACTCGTCCTATTCGACTGCCTTTACCTTAATCCTTTTTAGCATTGCACCAGAAATGAAACTCTTGGTAGCATAAGGATCTATCAAAATACTAAGGGTTTGGTCAGCGACGGTACCTGTCGTCTCGAGCACAGTCAATTGATGCTCTGTCTGGCAGTTATTCACCGCTGCATGAATTTGATGGGCCTTACCCATATCTCCCACGGTAGTGGGTCCGGCTGATCCAGACGCTCTAGTCCTCTCCACCGGGCAGTCGCGTTGGTAGTGTGTCTCCCCACACATCCAACATCCCTTCTTCGGCCCAGTAGTTCTGGTACCCGAAGTAGAAGATTACGGTCCACCAGCCTGGAATCCTGGTCTGTTCTGTTGAACAGGCCTAAACTGTTGTTGTTGTGGTCAACATTTTTGTTGATGTTGTGGTCCCCGATAAGGTGTCTGCTGCTGAGGCGTCGATCACTGAGGTGTAGTGAAAGTGGATCCCCTCTGGAAGCCACGATATCTCGGTGTATGTCTGGCTGGTGTCTGATGTTGCTATGCTCCAGATGACACCTATCCTGCTAGTCTCACTGGAGTCCTAGTCTAACCCTCGCTGATAAGATCCCCCTCTGCGATGAGGGCCTTCTGGAGGGCATCATGCAAGGTTTGGGGCATCAAAATCCTGACCTTTTCACGAATGTTTTCATTAAGGTCGAACACGAACCTGTTGACCTTAAGTTTTTCAGTGTTAAGGTGTGGAGCATACTAGAGCAGCTCCATAAAATGGGCCTTGTACTCGGGAACCGTACGACCACCCTGTCGTAAGGTGTTGAACTCATTGCACTAATGCTCAATGAATTCCTTTGAAAGGTACCTCTCTTGGAACCATTCCTCAAACAGTTCCCATGACACGCCTTCGACAGCCACATTTAGTTGCGGTAGGAGCATCTTCCACCATAGAAGAGCGCTCCCCTTCAGTTGAAAGACTGCCATGCGGACCTTCATGTTGGAGGTATAATCGCGAAGTGAAAAGCACATCGCCATGTTCTCCAACCATGCTTCGGCGGCTGTGTCGTCCGGGGCACTAAAGAACTCGGGAAATTTGACCTTCTCGAGTTCACAGTGAATGCTACCAGTACTGACCGGAGCAAATGGTGGAACCTCAACGAGTGCCAGTGCCCTAGCCTCATATCTATCCAAATGGCTGATCAGTACCTCAGACATGTGCTGAAAAGATATCATCATTCCGACCACATCACCAACTGTTATCTTCTCCTGTCCAACAACCTGCTCGTCTCCCTGGGGGTTAGATCCCTTAGGCGTGGATGCTACTGGAGGCATCGTGCCTCCTCCCCTAGCACCCCGTCATCTACCTCTGCGGCATCCTCTAACCATGATTACCTGCACGAATACAAGTCAACTCAATTAGTAACCTTATAATCAAATCATATCAACGAAAGACGTAGAGATCCCAAGCCGCGGGTTGAACCCGCTCTGATACCATATGTAACATCCCCATCCTCTATGACTCCTATGATGTACAACCGGTAAAAACACCCTTAATAAAAAAAAAAATTGTGTGTGTATAGGAAGGTAATGATGACATTATACTCAAAAATGCAACACGACGACGAACACTATGCATGCAACTCACGGACCAACAACATGACGACCTAACATAGAAGCACATCAAGCACCTGGAAGTAATGTACGATGCTCAACCGATGAAGAATAAGAATGACTACCCTCCCATCCTACCCTACAATGGTTACGGCCTCCAAGACACATAAGAAACGCTCAAGCCTAGGTTCCTATTGATTTTGACCATTTAATGTCTCAAGGTTGGCGACTATTCTGAGAAACAAGGAGATGTCTACATCCCACCTGACACAAGTACACCAAGACTACTAAACTAAGGACAATCATCCTAACAGCCCAATGGACCCAAAATTAATTACACAAGTAACTAGAACCCTTACAGTGAGCAAAACCAATCACATTGAACGTTTACAAAACCATGTACAAACATTAATTAATATTAAACAACAACCCCCTCAACGAAAAGCGCAAGCTAAAAATGACTTCGTCAACACCCCAACCATTAATCCAGGCTAAAAAGGTAAACATCTATGATTTAAATTGGTGTTAATTACAGATCAATTAACCCGTCTAAAATCCATTAGTCAACGAGTTACAAACCAAACTAACATGAATTACGACTTCAAATTTAGCGAATTTGAGTTACCAATTAGGCGATATCTATAAATCCAACTAACATCAATTACACATCTAATTTAGCACGTCTAATTTACAATTAGGTATTTTCTCACCATACTAATTTAATCATTATTACAACCTACATGGACAATTCTATAAAAATTTGAATCTCCATCCAACCAGCCATAAATTTGAATAACAACATTAACATTCTTTGAGTGGAATGCCACCATTAGCACTTATGAACAGTTAAACCTCAACATTAGTCTAGCTATATTGACCGAACTAACCACACTAGTTGTTTAATATCATTGAGGAGGAAACTGCCAGCTAATAACATTGTTGTAGCAATCAACAAGTAATTACATATATGTTACATAACCATTTATTATAGCGGATAGCAAGGCAAGTACGCAACAATTAACATGACTATCATTTAGAAAAGGCAAGGCAAATTACAAGATTGTTATCACTTAACTCACTGTGGCAATTAGTCATAAGAAGGATCCCTTTGCAACATTAAGAAACATCCCAACAAGTATAAGGTCATGAGAAGTTCATAAGGTTACTCACAATTATAAAGCGCAAAATATAGATTACTACTGAACAACACTATTAACCGTTAAAACTATGGGATATGCTAGTGTTTAAAGTCAACATCTTTAACTTAAATCCTACCATTTGAAACAAAAGAAGTTGGATAACTAGTGCAAATCCTGTGAAGATTCATAAATAACATTCCGAGATTAGTGACTTATAAAAACCACAAGGAGATAGGAAGAGGTGTAAACACAAAATGCTGCAAGGTACAACATAGAAAATTGAGAAGCGGTATCCAACCAATAGGGGTTATCTGGCATAATTTTGAAATTTAATTTGAACCCTTATGTTGTTCTGGACAGGAAGGCGATCTAGTATTTAATCTTGAGAGACCTCAAATACAAAAACTAAAATTTCACTTGCATATAGATTTACGGAAGCAACGCAACCTAAAGGATTGCAAAGGTACCAAGGCAGATTAGTCTACAGAAGTAATTCGCCATTAGTGATACTTTAGGCATCAGGATGAGGTTTTCACAAAGTATCTCAACAGTGACTAGTAACGCCAGTTGTCCCAACACATACCGTCAATCAAATTCAGGGATGTAGGGATTCACTTCCATTATGGAAGTCGCAACCACTCCAATCATAGAAGCATGGGCTTAATATTAACCCTGTCTTCTACGATTCTACAACTATCAATTGGTTAATTACACACAGCAATGCCTCAAAAACACCAGGTACATCAATAGCAGTATTTTTTTTTTTTTTTTTGCAAAACGCAGTCTCCTCCAGGGGCAATCGCCTAGCAACATATGTATTAGCACAGCAGTACTCTTAATGCAACTATCAGCCCAAACTCATCCTAACACGCTGCCACACTAAAACAAAAATGCAGGCAGGTGAAGGAGGCAAGGACTCACGCGAACCAGCCACTCAATGAGAAAAAAAGGAAATCGTTCTGGAATGATTCTAAATCAGAGAGCAAAAGAATAATCTTGCCCTGTCTACAACTTCAACACTGCACCAACGGACCAATCAACAACAAAAATTAATAATCTAGAACGACTGACTGAAGGGAGAAATTCAAGATCGTTGTCAAGAATATAGACTCGCTATGACATCATTTAAATTTGTAAAAGCCATATTAAAATGCCCAAAATTAAAGGGAGTAGATGCAAGGGCCAAAAATTAACAAGGGTAAATGTAAACGCCCAAGAGTAAGACATTGTTCAGAAATCACTTAGGTAAACACAGGGTCAAACTCTGTCCAACAAATAAAAATGCAGGTATTAACCATGTTGTCTATGGATAATACTTTCACTGTCTAAAAAAAATAACAAATGTTGTTGTCTATCCAAAAACATTTTTTTTTGTCTAAGATAAGTTTCAATTTCTGTCAACACCACTCACCACACATGCAACCAAGCATTGTAATGAATCTTAGCCAATAACAAACGCAACCCAACTGTATGCGACCATCGCAGCCACCCAAGAATTAATCACCGCTGAGGTGTAAGGGACATCGTTGGTAAGGATCTATAAAAAGGAGACTAATGACACATAACAGAAAACGTTGTCCCAAAAATGGACAATTAAACATTGAAACTGTCCAAGCGAAGTCAACAAAATAAAAGTAAAACTCAAAGTAAATTTCTTTTGGGGAGGACGGAACGATAACCATGGTGGATTTACTCCACACGAACAGGCGCAAGAACCCTCAGTCAGCCAAGAAAAACAAAAGGGATAGACGGCTAATAGGTGTGTCTTTCACTCATCATCCTCACATAGAAAAGCAAGGCGTTGAGATCCATAGGTCTTTTAACGTCAAGGCAACGACCATAGATCAGGCTCCTGACCGACTACTCAGGCGAGGACTGGAGAGCTAGGGATGAAGGCTAAACAACACAAAGGTCACCATCAAAACACAACAAGGTGGTTAAGACATGCGGGAAACGATGGCCATGGGAATCAACAATCATCGAGCTAGGCTAAGAATGTTTCAGTGATCAAATTAAAAAAAAAACATCAGTTTACTTCTCCATTAAACAAGCAGATACAAGCATAAGTCCTAATACAATCTACCATACAAAAATGAAGAGAGTGTACCGTTGCCTAATCGCCCACTCTGAATGATGTCCCGCACGCTCTGTGAAACTTTCGTTTGCCGACCAGTGAGACTTCACCGGTACCTCCCAACCAATGCTAGGGGTACTCTTCTTCCCCCTTAGCCCCCCTGAGCCACAAAGGGGCCACACACTCACTATCCAGAGATTTTGACTAGCTCTCAGCTCGCCTCTCAAGGCCGAGCTACCACTCCTCACTGAGCTGAGTATCCCAACTCCCACAAGTTAAGTCAGTCAAATGGATGTTTCTGCGGCGTAACATTACACAAACAGAAGAAGATCCTTCATCCTTCTCCTTCCTTCATTATATAGAGTTTCAAACTCCCTTTCTTTCCTAAAATCTCATTTAATTAAAGTTTTAAAAATAATTTCCTAAAAATTCCTCTCTGTACAAGTGTCCCCATCCCCTACATTCCTCCATAAATTAATTTCTTAAATTAATTAATTATCTTTAATTCCCTCACCCACCTAGAGTTACTCCTAGAATCACCCCTAGGTGTCCCCAAATTCTCTTACAGGTTTTACTGGCTTTCCCTATTATTAAATTGCTAGTTCAGTGTAAATTAGAAAGCTCTTAAATGGTAGATACTTTTCTAAGTTTGATATTTTGCTTTTTCCCTTATGTTCCCCTTTTTCCCTTTTTATGTTTACCTCTTTTTCCTAGTTTCCTAATTTTTTAGATTTTCCCTCTTTCCCCTTTTAGTTAGAACTCAAAAAGGCAGGTGTGGAAATTAACCCCCTTTTTCCCTTTTCTCATTAAATTAATATATTTTAAACTATCATAAAATAATAAAATGATTAATTCCCTTTTTAAATTTTAATCCAACAGATTTTTTTTTATATGAAACAATTAATTTCTTACTCCCTTCGTGTTACAAGATTTAATGAAGATCATAATTATTATTTATGTTGTTATTATTTTTATTATTATTATTTTATTTTATTTTATTATTTTTTTTATAGGGAGATAAAATTTTACCACTAGCATAGTTTAGACTTACACCTTAAATTTTTGTGATGGGCGACATTTTATTAGGGACAATGTTTGTTTGTTTGTTTGTTTAACACAATGTTCATCCTAAGGCCGTCTAGGTTCATTCATTTATCAAAAACAATGCGACATGCCCTTCAGGACGGACTAGGTGCTCCAAGGGTGCCACTCGCCTCATTCGTTCCCTTGTGCGACGTGCCCTTCGGGATACACCACGTGCTCCAAGGGTTCCACTCGCCTCTTGACTAACTTGGTAGACATCAATAACCCCTAGAGTCAATACTCCGCCAAGTGAACTTGTGGGAGACTAAGGGCCTCTAAGGAATAAGGCCCCTGCCTTATTGCGTGCCCCTTAGATTCATCGTGAGCGACTGTCACAGTCTGCCCTCACGGCATCATGGGTCCTCTCGAACTAGGTAAATGTTAACCTACAGTTCGAGCCACGGCGGGAGTGCCAGTAGGCTATGGCAGGGCTATTGTCCACACCTCTCCCTCAACATCTCTGGTAGTCGTGTGTGACCCCTTTACTCCACATGTGAGTTTGTTCAGCAAGCTATTGTCAGCCTGCATCATCAACAAATCATGTCAAAACATATCCATATCATATCCTCTAATCAGATGCACTAATATCACATTAAAACAATCAAACCCCAATGGTACACTCCCCGACTCGATCCGGAGTCCAAGGGGTTCCATTGATGTCTCTACATCCTCGAGGTCCAAAATCCTTCACACTCAGTAAACCGAGTCAATAGCACCTGTCTATATCAATGTAGTAAAACAACATGTCATCAACCCATAATGCCTCATAATCAAAATCAAAAGTTTTAATAGCATAATAACCCAGATCACTTGCGAGCAAGTGTCCTCAAAGAATAAGTTCGCTTAGTGTGCCAGAGCGGGATGTTACACACATTGAGAACTTCCAAAGATTGAATATAAAGGTAACATATACTCCATATGAGCACATGATTGATGTATTCATAGGAACTTTAAAGGATAACATTCAACATGAGGTTCGCCTTTGGGAACCCAAATCATTGGAGAATGCATTCAAGGTGGCAAGAAATGTTGAAAGTAAAAATATGGCTATGGCTACTAGAAGGACCACTCCTAACATCTATCGAGAGAATAATGTTCCTTCTTCTAAAACACCTCAACAATTGGAGGAAAGAAAATAAAAAGGTTTATGCATTAATTGTGACAACAAGTACAGTAAGGGACATAAGTGTGGTGAGAAGAAATTATTCTACATAGATTTTGAAGAGGAAGAAGAACAAGAACAAGAAAAGGAACCATCTCAACATGAAAACGTAGAAGTGATTTCTTCTGAAGAGTTGACTCCCATGATATCATGTAATGCATTGGCTAGAATTATCACTCCTCAAACCCTCAAGATTGAAGGATATATCAAAAATAAAAAGGTAATAGTCCTAATTGATTCTGGTAGTACTCATAATTCCATTCATTATAAATTATCCAAAGCTCTCAATTGCTTTATATATCCAGCGCTAGAGTTTCAAGTAATGATTGCAGATGGAAGAACTATCAATTTATCAAGAAAATACAATAAGATCAATCTTACTATGGGGGAATATGTAATGAATAGTCCAATGATTTCTATACCCATGGGTGGTGTTGATGTCATACTAGGAATCCAATGGTTGCAATCATTAGGAACGGTGGCTTTTAATTTTCAATAACTTTTCATGAAATTTTCATTGGAAGGAAAATAAATTGAGTGAAGGGGTATCACAGGGAAACCCAATAAGGTGATAATCTCTAATGGCATGACAAAATTATTGAAAAAATGGCATTAGGGTGTAATTGCACAACTATGCTCACCAGATGTTCAAACATCTAAGCCATATATTCCCCTAGATCTCCAAGGGATAATTAATAAGTATTCCAAAGTATTTGAAGATATTCCCAAAGGTCTTCCACCCACTCGAAATCATGATCATGTTATTCACCTAATTCCTGGGAGTGTTCCTCCTAACATCAGGCTTTACATATACCCTTATGCCCATAAGAGGGAAATTGATTGTATGGTTGAAGAAATGTTAGAGGTTGGAATTATTAGACCTAGCCAAAGTTCTTACTCTGCACCAATGGTAATTGTACTCAAGAAATATGGCTCATGAAGTATGTGTCTAGATTATAGAGAGCTCAACAAGATAACTATTAAAGATAAGTTTCCCATTACCATCAATGATGAATTGTTAGATGAACTACATGGAGCAATATATTTCACAAAGTTGGATCTTCGTTCAGGGTATCATCAAATTAGAAAGAATGAAGCAAATATCCCAAAAACAACATTCTGAACTCATGAAGGCCATTATGAATTTTTGGTCATGCATTTTGGCCTTACAAATGCACCTTCCACATTCCAAGGGTTGATGAATTCCATTTTCAAGCCCTTCCTTCAAAACTTTTTTTTAGTATTTTTTGATGGTATACTAATCTATAGCAAGTCTTGGGAGGATCATGTGTGACATGTTGACAAGGTGCTACAACTACTAAAGCAGCAACAAATATATGCCAAACCATCGAAATGTTTCTTTGGGGTGAAGGAGGTATATTATTTGGGTCATATTGTATATCATGAAGGTGTCAAGGTAGACCATAACAATATTAATTCCATGATGGACTGGATGATTCCCAAAACATTGAAGAATCTTAAAGGATTTTTGGGTTTGACAGGTTACTACCGCAAGTTTGTTCGGAACTATGGAAGAATAACAACACCTTTAATAGAAATAACTAATAAGGATGCATTTTCATGGACTCCAAAGGCCATTGGTGCTTTTGAACAACTTAAAGAGGTGATGTGCAAATCTCATGCCTTGACCACACTCGACTTCACAAAAACCTTTATTATGGAATGTGATGCCTCGGGAAATGGCATTGGTGTTGTTCTAATGCAAGAAGGAAGGCCCCTTGATTTTGAAAGTTGGCCACTCAAGGGAAAGGACTTACACAAACCCATTTATGAGAAGGAAATGATGGAAATACTACAGGCATTGAAGAAATGGCACCCTTACCTAATAGGTAGGCACTTCAAGGTCAAAACAGATCATGATAGTCTTAAATACTTCTTGGAACAAAGACTATCTTCAGAAGAATAACAAAAATGGGTGACCAAGATATTGGGTTATGATTTTTAAATCATCTATAAAAAAGGAAAGTAAAATTTTGTGGCAGATGCACTCTCAAGAAAGAATGAAGATGTTGAGGCATTTCTCTGTGATATCTTGGTCATCCAACTTGATTGGATAATAGAAGTGAGGGATGAATGGAAGAATGAAGAAAACATGTGGAATCTCATTCAAAGGTTGCAACAGGATTCCAGTGCATCAGATACATTTACATGGGAAAATGATTCACTATGGTACAAATATCACTTATATTTATGTAATAACTCCCAACTCAAACAAAATGTACTATTGGAATTGCACACCTCTCTGGTAAGAGGGAACTCGGGATTTTTGAAAACCTACCATAGGGTCAAGAAGAATTTTTTTTGGAATGGCCTTAAAACTGATGTTCAAAGACTTGTGGCAGAATGTTTGGTTTGCCAAAAGAATAAGGTGGAAACAATTAAGACCCCAGGTCTTTTACAACCATTAGACATCCCAAGTCAGTGTTGGGAGGATATTTCCTTGGATTTCATCACAGGGTTACCAAAGTCTGAAGGAAAGAGTGTCATCATGGTGATTGTTGATAGACTAACCAAGTACACACACTTTTGTGCACTCTCTCATCCCTTCAAAGCCAGTATAGTTTCCACTGCATTCATGGAGACAGTTCAAAAGATACATGGAAGACCAAAGACTATTGTAAGTGACAGAGATCCCATCTTCCAATGACAAAGAGTTCTTTATGAAAAGGAAGGCATCTAGATTTGTTGTTATGCATGCAACACATAGTTTGGCTCCTAGTGACAAGTTGTTAATAAATTATAACTTTTGTAAATCACTAGCCACTCATCAAAGATGGCTTGAATTATGAATACCTTTAGATGTCCCCTTGGGGCATAAGATAAAGATAATATGTTATATTATAAGGATTATTTATGCAATAATTGTTGGACAGTTGGTTGTCATTGATGTTCTTCGACAATTCATTGTCATTGATGTCAACATCCAGTGGTTGTCATTGATGTCAACAGATGTGATGGGTGTATTTGGAGAAGCCTCCAAAGTGGTCCCCTTATGGCTTATCTCTAAGCATGGCCCTCTCGGAAAGATGCTTTGAAGAAGTCTACAAGAAGCCCATATGTGTACTCATGAAGACCTAATTTGTTTTAGGAGTAAGCACATGAAGGACAGTGTAAATAAAGGTAACACACTCATAGATGGATAGTCCTAGTCATGTCATTTCCAATGGTAGGTGGAATGTCACGTAGTTCCCCATGGTTGAGGAGTTATGAAATCATGAATTTGGAATCCCCAAAGATGGGTTAAGAAGCCCCTAATTGGTTGCAAGTCATTAATGAAAGGGTAAATTGGTTTTAACAAGAAATTTCAAGAATACCTAAAATTAAGGAAAGAGGTTACTTAGAAAAGGTATACATACACCTCAACAAGTCACTCGTAAGTACATTCAAACACACATTCTATTGAATATGTTCTTTGTGAGTAAGTTATTCTTATATGAGGTAAACAAGGATATCTGAGGCAAAGGGAAGATGAAGTGAAGAAGGGAGAAATTCCAAGGGAGGATGAAGTCTTGTGATGATTTGTTCGAAGGTATGTTATTTAAAGGCCATCTTACCATTTTTGCTATAACTATTTTTCTAAGATGAATCAGATAGAGAAAATTGGAGGATATTGAGAAGACATATCAAGGTACCTATTTTAAAATTTTCATCTTCTGGGTCATTTTACTTTTGGAGATATGCTCTGTGGAAGATAGGGTTTTTTACTCGTCCTGAAACTAGTCTCGAACGGGGGTTTTGGGTAAAACAATCATAACTTATTCATAGAGGATCCAAATTCTATGAGACCAATTTTAGTGGAAACATAACAGTCCTTAGTATCATGTATGTGAGCCTCAAAATCATATATCAAATATTGAGTGCATGGAATGATGTACAAGTTCCCTCTCCGGAATAGGCTAGAATTCAGCAAGGTCTGCCATTTTCTCTATAACTTATGTTCTGAGAGGTTTTAGACTCTGCAATTTTGATGAGATAGAAAAAATATCTCAGAATATATGTGATTAAAATTATAGCTACAGAGTTATTCTTGTTGAAATTTATGGTATGTGACTAATCTAAAACTAGTCTTGCGAGACTGAGGTAACGTTTGATGAAGATGTTATTCTCTTGTTGCTAAAGTTGAGGAAGAGCTACAGGTTTGTAATTTTGTGTATCAGGTTTTCTATAGGATCAAAGGTATGCTTTTCATATGTTATTTAGGGTTATGTTTATGGTACATTCTTGAGACATGTCTTGATGATGATGGTACATGATATGGTACACCTTTGTGATGATATGATACATTGTTAGAAGTATATCCTTGATATCTTGGTATCTAGTTTGGTGTGTCATGGTGATTTTATATCGTGCTTGAGGCACATCTTATGGTACTTAGTTGAGGTACATCATTGATGATATCTTATGGTACATGGTATATGGCATGATTGAGACATATCATGAGCAATATGGTATATGCTTGATACATATCTTGGTGATGTGATGGTACATGCTTGGTGATGATAGTACATGTTGAGACACATCTTGGTGACATTATGGTTCATGAGTTGATGCATGATATGGTACATTTCTAGAAGCACTTCTTGGTGCTCTTGGTACATTGTATGGTACAGGTTTTGGTACATGGTATGGTAAAAGTTTGGTACATGGTTGATGCATGATATGGTACATGGTTGATGCATGATATGGTACATGTTGTGGTACATGGTTGATGTACATGGTATGGCATATGGTTGATGTACATGGTATGGTGATGGGTTTGGTATCCATATGAGTGGATTTGGTTATAGTGGTTGATGATGATATATCAATGATAGAGATAGTGAAAGTTTCGATGAATGGTTGATCATCAGTGACAGGTTTATGTGCAATGGTAGTCACGGGTCGATGTGACAGTGACAAGTTGGTTGATGTGGACAATTGCAGGTTGGTTGATGTATTGGTGAAATTGGAAGTGATAGTATCAGTGGTAGTGATAGTGAGTCTACACTTATATTTTAGGGTGGTAGGACGGGGCAAGGAAAGGGGGTCGTAGCCTCCTTCAGGTTGGTGTCGAAGAACTCAGGGAGTTGGTGCTTCCTTCAAGTTGGTGCTTGTAAATTAGGAGGTCGTAGCCTCCTTCTGGTTGATTCCATAGAACTCAGAGAGTTGGTGCTTCCTTCATGTTGGTGCTTGTAAATAAGGGGGTTGGTGCATCCTTCCAATTGGTGCCTGAGAATTTGGAAATTGGTGCTTCTTATTAATGTATTCTTGATATATATAAAAAAGCATTCCCTGGTTTTCTCCCATTTGAGTTTCCGCATAAATTCTAGTTTATTGTGTATCTGATGTGATATTGTTTATAACATCCTGCTCTATCAAACACACCTTTATTGACTTGTTCTCTTGAGGACCCTTACGTATTATAGTCTTCATCCATTAAAATATGTAGATTATATGTTAGTCCTTTTCTTGTGTAGAGAAAAAGAAGTTGTTGCACTAGTGGGCATTCAAATATCGTTTCAGCATAACGAATTTAAAATTATTTTTCCGAATGATGTGTTGACCCTAGGCAATTTGTTGGTAGTTCACTGAAATTACGTTGATAAATCCTTCTTGATAAATCGATGGATTCTTACATATCACTTAAATTGCGTTGATAAATCCTTCTTGATCTTAAATTACATACTGCTTTAATCTTGTGCCATCACATGACACTTGGATTTGAGGTTTCACACTTATACTAAGCCTAAGATAAATTGAATCGGGTAGTTATTTAAGTGAATAAATAGAAGAAGGGAATTGTTCTTGGATATTCCCATTTATTTTTATGTGTTTAATATTTACATATAAAATGATTAGAATATAACATAAGAACCATTCTTGGAAATTCTTAGTTATTGTATTGTTGAATACTTATGGTTATTTAAGCATTAACAATGAAATGGATAAGACATGTGAGCCTAATCCTGACGTGGATTTAGATTTTTCAAATGATGTTGTAATTCTTATGTAAATCGACTAATATGAATTAAAGGATTTTATTAATAATGCTTGAACTTCCTTGTAATCTTGTAGAAATCACTTTGAATAAGATTATATTATAGGTCTTACGACAACAGATTGAATAGGTTGGTTTTTAGATAGCAACAATCTTAAATTGTTAATAATGAAATTGGGAATTAATGTACACCTCAACATTCACCTCTTAAAGGATTAAGATGCATTTGCGCAACTTGAGGTAAGGTCGATAAACACTCACACCTTAGATAGGTATTTACATTCTTGAGTCGTCGAAATTACTAAACAGATTTTCATGAGTTGTGTCTAGGAACTCCTGAGGACTCCTTTTTGCATTCAATGAATTTTAGTATATTTTAGTCATTGTTTACTTTCCATGTTTTAACTTGTTTTAATTTGTGCCTTAGTGAGTGTACTAAAGTTTAATCTTACTTAACCTTTATCTTATACTGCTCTCTCATTGATGTTAGTTTTAGAGGAATGTTACATTTATGATGAGTTTTGTTGTTGTGGTTTTAGTCACGAAATTTAGCATAGGACAGGGTTAAGGGAACTAGATATCTCCTCGTTCCTCAGAACAGTCATCAGTCCTGAGACTTTAAATGGTCAAAATAAATCGGATGAATCTTAGACTTGGGCATTGATTATGTGTCTTGGAGGTCCTAACCTTGCAAGATAAGTTGGGCGGGTATACATTCTTGGTTATCTTTATATGATATGGTTGATCTCAAAAATAGTGATGTTGTATTTGGATTCTTGTTGTGTTATGATGAGAAATAAATGTGTAATTGTTGCATGTCACATTTTCTAATTGATGTTTAAAAAAAAAAATTACCACTACTGTACACAATTTTTTATGTTGTAATGGAGGGGTCATTACATATGGTATCAAAGTGGGTTCAACCCTATGACATTGGACCATTACGCCTTCCACTGTGTTAACTAAATTATTAAAATATATTATTAATTAAATTTTGAAATTTTCCATGCAAGTAATCATGGTTAGAGGACATCGGGGAAGTGGAAGACGTGGTGCTAGAGGAAGAGGTGTGAGGCCTTCGATAGTATCCACACCAGAGGGGTCTAACCCCCAAGGAGAAGAACAGATCGTTGAGTAGGAGAAAGTTGTTGTGGAAGATGCGGTAGGTATGATGAGATCCTTCTAGAAGATGTCATAGGTATTGATCAACCACCTGGATTGAGATGAGGGTAGAGCGTTTGTGCCCAATGAGGATTCACAGCGTACTCCAGCTGGAAGTAGTAGTATACACAGAGAACTCGAGAAGGTGAAGTTTCCCAAGTTTTAGGGTGCCCCAGATGGATTAGCCGTCGAGGCATGGTTGGATAACATGACAATGTGCTTCACACTTCCTTATTACACCTCCAACATGAAAGTCCACATGGTGTTCTTTCAGCTAAAGCGGGGTGTTCTTATGGTGAAAGATGCTCCTAACTCAACTAAACATGGTCGTCGAAGACATGTCATGGGATTTGTTCGAGGAATAGTTCTGGGAGAGGTACTTTTCTAAGGAATTCACTGAGTGGAAGCTTAATGAGTTCAATGCCTTGTGATAGGGTGGTCATAGGGTGGTCGTACGGTGCTAGAGTGTGAGGCCAAATTCATGGAGCTACTTAGGTATGCTCCACATATGAACATGGAGAAGTTGAAGGTCAACAAGTTTGTATTTAGCCTTAACTTCAACATTTGTGTGAAGGTGAGGATTCTAATGCCTCAGACGTTACACGATGCAGTTCAGAAGGCCCTCACAATTGAGGAAGAGATGAACAGTGGGGGTCAGGGAAGGACTCCTTCTATACAGATTAGACATACATCATGAGGAGCACAACATCATCAGACACTAGCCAAATAGACTTCAGGGCATCAAGATATGCCTAGAGGACCTATGTTCACAACACCATGGTGACAGACTCCTCAACAGAGGACTCCTTATAGAGGACCACAACAATAGTAGTAGTGTCTCCCACAGCAGCAGCAACATTTTAGACCTATTCATCAAAACAGACCAGATCACAGACTGCTAGGCCAACAACTTCTACTTCGGGGACCAGGAGTACTGGACCGAAGACTAGATGTTGGACATGTGGAGAGCCACATTACCAACAAGATTATCTGATTAAGAAGGCCAGAGCAGTTGGATCATCAATAGCCACTACAATTGGATATTTGGGCAAGGCCCATAGGATACATGCAATGGTGAACAACCACCAGGCCGAGCACCAGTCCACTGTGCTCGAGACGTCAGGTACAATCGTTGACCAAACTTTTAGAATTTTTATAGATCCAGGTGCTACATAGAGTTTTATATCTAGTGCAGTGCTAAATAGAATTAAGGTAAAGGAAGTTGAGCATGACGAGTTTAGATACGTAGAAATGGAATTGAGTGCCAAACAAAAGGTTGTAGGAAATGTTACAGAATGTAGCATTAACTTGGGAGATTTTGTAATGAAGGTCAACCTATATGTCATGATCTTAGGGATATTATGACATAATGATTGGTATGGATTGGTTGGAATCGCATGATGCAATACTTAAATTTAAGACGAAACGGTTAAGTTTGAAAGATGATTTGGAACAAAGTAGAGAAAATGTAGGAAGTAACCAAGGGGTGTCCTTGAGATTTGCTTCTTCCCTATAGCTATAGAAGAGTATGTGAAAGGGGTGCAAGCTTTATGCAATATTAGCACTAAATTAAAAGGGAGAGGAATAAGGATTAGAAAACATTCATGTAGTGCAATAGTTTTAAAACATGTTTCCAGAAGAGTTACCAGGTTTACCGCCCAAAAGAGAGTTGGAGTTTACAATAGACCTGAAGCCTGGAACTGAACCGATAGTGAGAACGTCATATCGGATGTCAACGATTGAATTATAGGAGTTGAAGATGCAATTTGAAGAATTATTGGACTTGGGACTTATATGTCCAAGTGTGTCAACTTGGGGTGCGCCAGTTATTTTCACAAGAAAGAAGGATGGATCGTGGACACTTTGTATTGACTATCATCTATTGAACAAATAAATGATAAAAAAACTAGTATCCATTCCCAGAATAGATGATTTGTTTGACCAGATGAAGGGAGTGACAATATTTTCGAAGATTAATTTGAGATCATGATATCACCAATTATGGATTAAAGAAAAATATATCCCTAAGACAACATTTAAGACGAGATTCTGACACTATGACTTTACATTTTTACCGTTCAGATTGACGAATGCCCCAGGGGTATTCATGATTTTGATGAATGGGGTGTTCTGTGAATACTTGGATAAGTTTGTTCAAGTATTTATTGATACATATTTATTCTCGACCGAAAGAAGAGCTTGACGAACATTTGAGATTGGTCCTACAGTGTCTACGAGAAAACAAATTGTACGGGAAACTATCAAAATGTTCTTTTTACCAATCGAAGATTCATTACTTGGGACATATCATATCTGGTGAAGGTATTATTGTAGATCCATAAAAAGTAGAGGCTATTATGGAATGGGAAACACCGACAAATGTACAAGAAGTACGCAGTTTTATGGGTTTAGCAGGATATTACCGACGATCACAAAGTTGCAGAAGAAGAAAAAAAAGTTCGTACGGACTGAGAATTGTGCGGAAGCATTTCAAAAGATCAAATATTTGTTGACGACAACGTTGATACTGAAGGTCCCCGATATGGAAAAATAATTATTGGTATGTGCAAACGCATCCAAGGAGGGTTTAGGTGGATTTTTGATGCAAGATGATTGAGTGATCACTTACATTTCAAGGAAATTAAGAAAGCATGAGGAGAACTACGCAACGTATGACTTGGATTTATTGACAATTGTATATGCCTTGAGAGTTTGGAGACATTATCTGATTGGATGGAAATTCGAATTAAAGACATATCACTGTGGATTGCAGCATATATTTACATTGAGTGACTTGAACATGTGACAAAGGCATTGGTCAGAATTACTTAGCGAATACGATTTTGAGATTAATTACATTAAAGGAACTGTGAATAGAGTGGAAGATGTGTTAAGTTGGAGACCATGCATATTCTTGGTAATACCTCTTAAGATGAATCTTCGAGAAAAGATTCTAACTTTATAGATAGACGATGACTAGTATAAATAATTTAAGGATAATATTGGACGAGATAACATGATGCTACCGAAGTTTGAAGGTTATTCATTAGACAATGATGGATTGTTGAGATTTAACAAGAGAATTTATGTACCTCCTAACGACGAATTAATAAGTTTGATCTTAAGTGAAGCACATCGAGCAGTGTACATGCCTCATTCGGAAGTCACACAGATGAAGGAATACCTTAAGCCTTTATTCTTCTAGAAGGGAATGAAACTAGACATATTTAGTTACGTGGCGAGATGTCTAGAATGTCAGCAAGTGAAGGCTGAACATAGACATCCAGCAGGATTGTTACAGCCACACGTTATTCCGAAATCAAAATGGGAGGTCATTTGATGGACTTTATCATTGGATTGCCACTAACGGTAAGGAGACACAATTCGATGTTTGTGGTAGTTGACACTCTGACAAAGAGTGCACACTTTATCCTAGTACGTACGAGGTATCAGGCGCCAGACATAGAAAGAGTATTTGTCAGCGATATTGTGAGATTACATGGAGTACCAAGAAGAATCATATACAATTGAGAATCGATGTTTACATGATGGTTTTGGACCAGTTTCCAAGAGGCCTTGGGAACGCAATTGAATTTTAGTACAACAGATCACCAGAGACAGATGGACAAATAGAGAGAACGAACTAGATTTTGGAGGATATGTTGTGTATGTATGTAATGGACCAACATAAACATTGGGAATATTTCTTGATACTAGTAGAGTTTGCATACAACAACATTTATCATAGTACGATTAATATGGCACCATTTGAGTTTCTCTACAGACGACCATGTCAGACATCGTTGAGTTGGTATCGACTTGAGGATAGGATCCTGGTAGGACCAGAGGTGATCCAAGAAATGGAATAACAGATGCAATCAATAAAATAGAGGATTAAACAAGCATAATATCAGCAGAAGAGTTATGTTGATGTGCATCGTGTTGACTGTAGTTATGAAGTTGGCGAAAGATTTTTCTTGCAAGTGAAACTGCACAAGTGTTCGATCAATTTTGGAAAGGGTGATAAACTCTCTCCTAGGTTTATAGGACCTTTCAAAGTTATGGAAAAGAAAGGACCCATGGCTTATCAACTTGCCTGATTCTTTGAGGTGTATGCATGATGTATTTCATGTATCTGTTTTGAGACATTATATTAGTGATCCTTCACATGTTATTGACATGAGTTCTTTGCAGGTGTCGAACAAGGGTGCTCTCATGGAATATCCAATCCACATTATGGACCATCGGATTCGACAACTACAACTTTGAATATTCGATCAATCCAAGGTCTAGTGGGACAACTATAGTCCATGCTCAGCTATCTGGGATGACGCATATGATATGCATCAATAGTTTCCTTACTTGTTTGATAGATTAGACATATAAATATATGTCAGATACATTTTTTTAACTTGCATTTATATATTGTACAAATTTCGGGATGAAGTTTAAAACAATAGGGGGTGTATGTAACATCTCGCTCTACCGAGCACACTTTTATTGACTTATTCTTTGACGACACTTATGTGTAAGTGATCTGGTTATGGTACATTATGATTTCGTTTCAATTATGGATTATACATGATGATGATGATGATGATGTGTTGTGACTTATTATTATATATTGGCAGATGTTATTGGCAATTTTTCCTGAGTGTGCAGGACATATGACATGTTATGGATGATGATGGCATCAATGGACTTCCTAGGACTCCGGATTGAGTTAGGGACTGAATTTTATTTTGATTGAATATTTCATTTACGCACTTGTGACTTATGATTGATTATAGTACGATTTATGTATATGGATTATTGACACGAGTTTATCAATGGATGCAAGTTGGATGATGCTTTCTAATCCGACTCACATAAGGAATAGAGAGGCCATGAAAAGAAACCAGACATTGAGGGAGAGTTGTGGCAGTGTCCCTGTCACATCCTACTAGCACTCTCATTGTGGTATGAATTGTAGATAAACGATTACCTAGTTCAAGAGGTCCACGATGTCGTGAGGGAAGATGGAGACAGTTTCTCACGAAGATTTCTAAGGGACGTGCAATAAGGCGGAGTCCTTATTCCTTAGAATCCCTTAGTCTCTCACAAGGTCGAACGAGTGGAGTGTTGACTCCAAGGGTTGGAAAAAATTCCAAAACCATTCAAAGGCGAGTGACACCCTTCGAGCACGGAGGTGCGTATTGAAGGGAACGTCACGTAATTAAAAATTGAAGTCAAAAAATCTAGGTGACCTAGAAAACATTGAAATTATGAGACCTTGTCGGATTTAAAATAATTAATTAAACAATGAATTATTTAAATATAAATCCCAATAAAAAGTCTAATCCTAATTCTAAGACTAAGCCTGAGTCTAAGTTAGTTAGGGGACTAAATTAAAATATTAATAAATTAAGAGAATAGAGAATAATCAAACTCTAGGAAAAAGGAGAATAAAATCTAAAGATCAGATAAAATGCACGTGTGCATGAAATTAATAAAAGGGATTTTTAAAATAGAAAGAAATAAAATATGAGAGAATAGGTGTACACATAGAATAGTATCTAAAGTCAAGCTACCACTAGTCTAACCAAAAGAAAACTCATAATCCAACTCTAACTAAGATCTAGTTGGGAGACACTCATTAAATGAGAATTTGAGGAACAAAGGGACACCTAAGAGCGAAAATAGGAACACATTGGTGAATGTGAGAGAAATTGACTTTCTAAATGAATAAAAATTGGTAATTACTTTTGCAACTTGGGGAGAGTGTGACAAGTGTGTGGATGAATAATCCTAATTAAATTAATTAAAAATTTAATTAATTGTGTGTGTGGACATGTGTAAGCGGGGAAATTTCTATAAAACAAATGGTGTAGAAGGGAAAAGGGGATTTATTCTTGGCAAGGTTATGCTGCCAAAATTATTGTGGACTTTGTTTTACTTGTAAGAGTTGGGATACCAAGCTTGAGGAAAGAGTAGAAGTTATTCCTTGTAAGGCAAGCTTGGAGCTATTGTTTTTGGTTTCTTGTGTGTGTCCTCTTTGCGGCTCAGGGGGATAAGGGGGAAGAAGAGTACCCCTAGCATTGGTTGGGAGGTATCAGTGAAGTCTAAGGATTGGCAAGCGAGGTGAAGGAATTGGAAATTGCACATTGGCCTAGACTAAAGCTCTTCACTCAACAACAAAATTTTTTTACGGTATTTAGTAGTTTAATTGCACTGAAAACTATACTCTTGTTATAAAATTTTCATTTTTATATTTCAGTTCCATCGTTGAATTAATAGACCTGGTTGTTAAAAGGGCACTAGATTGATGTCTTCATGGATTGTGCGTTGAGTAGAAATCGCAATTGTCGATCAAATGGTTTAATGTATCTAAGTTATCTGGAATTCCCATAGTCCTGGTGTAGATTTTATGCTAGTTGTTTCTTTTAATAAGAGAAATGTTTGTATCATGTATTACATTCTTCATCCATTGAAATCTATAGATTATATGCTGGTGATTTTCTTGTGTAGAGAAAAATAAGTTGTTGCACTAGTGGGAAATCAAATATCATTTCAGCATAACGAATTTATAATTATGTTTTCGAATGATGTGTTGATTTTATTTTCTGAGATCAATCTTGATATGTGAGTTCATCTTCGACGAAAGAAATAAAACAATTTCTGAATGTCAATAACCATTTGAATAGATAGAATTTGACCCATAAATTAATGAGCGGCTTATGAAATTGATTTATCATCTTTGTTCCTAATTTCTTTACTTTATCTGGGTGTTGATTGCCTATGGCGATGGACCTTTACTCCATATATGTACTCATCTTTCAATGTATTAATAACATACCGAGGTAAATCACTTTATCATTGGACCTATGGTGGATAGATTAGTTCTCATCATTCCTTGTGCATTTATATTTACAGTCTATGTAAGAGTTTAGGTAGTGTTCACAGGAGGGTGTGTGTGTGTTTTCTTTTATTACGGAAGTCAGTTGTCGGTTGTCCCTGGGCATTCACGCCGTGCTTTCTTTAATTTTCCCTTCATTTTTTATCGGTGTTGACCCTAGGCGATTTGTCGATAGTTCACTTAAAAACCATATTTATAATTAGGAAGTGATACCAGACAACAAGTTAGAAGAGGAGTGAACTACCTTTTCATAATAATCATTGGCAAAGTAACATAAGTAACACATTTATCACCCTTAGATATGATTATTTCCTCCAAAAAGTCTAAGACGTAGTATATTGTTGATAGCATGTTTGAAATAATTGCTCCGACAATTGTCATTTTGGAATGGGTACCAAGGTTGACTTGGCACTTCTCCTAAAATTTTATAAACATCTGCAGGAGACTTGTTTGATGACTGACGGATGGGAATTTGGTACCATCCACATTAGATGCATGAAAAATGATTAGTTCTATGCTGGTGAAAACCTTGGTTTTTCAAAGGTAAATTTTTTCACGTGAGAACGTTTCCCTATGAGAACTGATAGTAACACTTTTTACGAGCCTATTTCTCTTGTTGGAAAACCCTCCATTCATTCAAACGAGATGTGGATAATTACTTGAATGCTTAAGGTTAGAAAAGTAATCGGGGTTCGAATTTCTCTACTTCACTTCTGAAGTTTGTTGGAATTTGGATTATCCCTTGTTTCATTCTCTTGCTCATCCTTATTACTATTCTCCTTTCCTATAGAAGTCGACACTTGTGTAGGTAAGAATTAAGAATATATATATATATATATATATAATAATATACGAAGTAAACAATTGTGAGGAATTTTTCTGTTGAAGGATAATCTAATTCCTTTCCTTAGTTAAAATCATACCCCCTTGATCACTGCTCTCGTATTCCCTCATACCTGTTGTGGTTTTAATCACAAAATTTAGCATAAGATGGGGTTAAGGGAACTAGATATCTCCTCATTCCTCGGAATATTCGTCAGTCTTGAGACCTTAAATGGTCAAAATAAATCGGATGAATCTTGGACTTGAGCATTGATTATGTGTCTTGGAGGTCCTAACCTTGCAGGATAAGTTGGGCGAGTAGACATTCTTGGTTATATTAATATGATATGGTTGATCTCAAAAATAGTGATTTTGTATTTGGATTCATGTTGTGTTGTGATGAGAAATGACTATGTAATTGTTGCATGTCACTTGTTCTAATTGATGTTTAAAAAAAATAAAAATTACCACTACTGTACACAATTTTTGATGTCGTAACGGAGGGGTCGTTACATTGTTGAATGGTATTATTTTTGGTTATATGCTCATTATGTATTGAATGCAATCATAAATGGCATACTGCTGATAAAGTTGAATATTATATAATGTGATTGAAAGTGCTAAAAAGTGCTCATATTGATTCACCCCCCTCCCCCCTCTCAATATTCCAACAATTGGTTTCAGAATTGGTCCTTCAAGAAAATAGCTTAACCACTGGAAGGAATATCATGGAGTATGCTAAGATATGAGTACCACACTTTAATGGTCAGAATGGTCTAAGCTATGTGATGTGCAGAAATAGGATGAAAGCATTTCTAGGCGAACATGGGTATGATGTTTGGAAATCAGTTGTTACAGGATACACAAGTTCAAATAAACCAAATAATGTAGCCAAGATGGAATTGAAGAGAAAAAAAAAATAGGAACGGATTTCATCTTGGAAGGATTAGTGGATTCGGTAAAAGTCAAAGTAGGACAATGTTCATCATCCAAATAACTTTGGGATAAGCTATAGAATTTGTACTCAAAGGAATCTCCTCTAGAGCATGTTGATCATGATAAAGAATATGAAGAAGATGTTGAGTTAGTATGGGAAGAAAGAAGCTCATCAGGTTAGACAGATTCAGAAAAAGAATATTATGAGAGACACCTAATTAGTACTTTAGACAAGCTAGTCAAAGAAAGAGAGAAAAACAAATCACTCGAGGAAGAATTGATCAAGATAAAAAGTAAGTCTCAAAATCCCATCTCTGAAGAAGGCCAACAGATAACTACAAACCTAAAATTCCAAGTATAAGAAGCCATAAGGATTGATGAAGCATGCAAAAGTTAGTGGGAAGAAAAGAAATTTTTGGAAAAATAAATACATGCACAAAGAAAGGAAGCAGAGAAGAGAGAAAATATTTTGACTAGCCATCTCAAGGAAATATCTGAGGACTTAATTAGACTTGAAGCAAAATTCAGTCAATAGGAAATAAGACTTGAAGAAGAATTTGTCTCCTTGAAGAAACAACTTGAAGAAGCAAAGAGAAAGGAAGAAGTCA
>ML860645.1:0-10426 GCA_009831015.1 Picea engelmannii
TAAACAGTTACATGATGATGATACAAATTCAATCATACAACTAGTACTAACTTAGTAACTACTAAGTTACTAAGTTACTAACATAAATGATGACATTGCCAACTCAACACTGTTGTCCAAACCCATATCATCAGGAAACACATACACATCTTTGTCTTTCCCTTCAACCACTCTTCTCTCTGCCCAGTGAGTACAAATAAGACAGAGGCTGGTGTGCAGATACACCACTAAGTCACTTGACACGATGACAAAGAGAAGAGTTCAACAAATGAGTTTATACTTGAGTGAAGGGTACATTTTTACTGTGGTCATGACATAAGAGTTCAACAATCAATGTCACCTACATCGAGGTACATAAAGGGTATGGTGCCCTTGATTAAATGTCAGTTTCATACCCTCTTACATGATAGAATCAAGTGGAAACATTGCAATCCTACCAATCTTGAAATCGTGAAAACCGTTAAGTCTGTTGAATTTTGAATGGGACCTAAAATTCCACTTTCTCCATATGAATTCCAATGAAGTTGGAACCACTCTCAAACATCCTGAAACAATTAATGGTAATGTTAAAAATTTAAGTAAAAGGATGAAAATGAAAGATAAAGGAGAATATTACCATTAATTACTAAGGCAGGTAAAATGGAGGGGGTGGGGACCTCTTTAAATAGAATTAGTAAAGGCAAAATAACCCTTAGTTGCACATTGAAACACCTCACAGTTGCAACTTGCATGAGAAAACATGAGCCATGGTCCTTTTATGAGCAGGACACGTGTCCTATTTTCAAGACACGTGTGTCCTGTGAACATGACACGTTCTAAACGAGTATCCGACACGTGTCCTACCGTTTGGTGTCCGACACGTAGGATTCGCGACACGAGGGGGGGTTTGGAAGTGTCAGGTGACTTAGGTTTTTAGGAGGTAGAACTGTTATTTTTGGCAATGTCTATTTTTCTCAGGTGGAGGGGCAATGTCATGGTTCTGGTGTAGTATTGGATTTGTTGTTGAGTTCCAAATTGGAAGGAGGATGTGTGGTTGGATTTTAGGATGATCATCAACAAGTAGCAATTGCCTCACATTTAGACACGTGGTAACTAAATATAGATACACCAGAGCACTCATGATGGTTGATTTATGATACCATATTTATGACATCATCCAGGTGCAACGAATTACTTTTCTACGATATCTTTGCTGTACTTGGAGGTTCAAGTTGATTGGTTTGGCATGTGCATGCAAGTGAGTTGTTATTTCGAGAAAATTCAAGTTAACTCCAAGACTTATCCACTTGACTCAATCTCGCATTATCTCAATGGATATTGAAAATTCAATAAATGGATATTTGCATGCATGGAGTGTTTGCATGCCTTGGATTTGCATCCATAAGTTCACATGCCTTAGTTTAATTTGGCACTAGGAGGACGAATTGTGCATGCATGAGTGCACGGTTTATGGCTAAGTTTACTAGTGGAGTGAGAGAGTTAGTATGCCATGTAAGGGATTGACTTGGAGTTCAATCCCTTCCTTGTCTCACACCTCTAGAGCACATGCATTGGGAACCCCTTCTCCCTCTTCTGTAAAAGAGAGTTGAAGACCATTATTTTATAGATTAGACTCTTCTTATAGGTTTCAGGAGCACTTCTTCCATCTTTCTTCCATCCTTCCAGACTTGACAACACTCCCATTATTGCTTTCCAGAGATTGATAGGGAAGCCCCTAGTATATTGTATTTATACATAATTTCGACCTCGATATTAATATATCAAATAGATTCCACTATGTTTTTACCCATCTCTTTGAGTTTCATGGTTGTTTCCTGAAAGCAATCGTGGGGCAAGGTTTTGTGTGGTCATTCTTATGCACTTGTTTCAAATTTCTCTTCCACTCAAGATGCATATTAGTTTTTATGCATTTGTTTTGAATTGTTCTTTCACTCGAGGCGCATATTCTTCTCCATTCATTTCCATTTTTCTGCCAAAATTTAATTAAAAAAATTAACCCCACTCTTTGCAATTCAATTTATAGTTTTTACCCTATTCTCAAGTGCCTTCTAGGCACTTGAAGGCAGCTTAGCATGCTGATTTCTTTCAAGTTTACATGCAGATTTATACACTGAAAATACAACACGTAAAACCCTAGGGAAACTGTGATGTATCGTTCCCAAGAGTAGGCTAGCAGGGAGTGACTTAGTAGTCTATTCGTTCCCGTAGACTATAGTTAGGAACAAACAGGGAACAAGAGGAGAAATAAGGGTGAATAAGTGGCTAAACGATGAATTAAGCCAAAAAGCATAGGAAAAGTCACTTAAGCTAAAGTCAACGGAGAAATAGAAGAAAAAGGTGTCGAGGGGGAGACTTAATTAATTAATCACTCACCTTAGGAGGAAAAGCGCCTAGCTTAAGTGATGTCAATGGAGAATTAGATCGGGAAAGGTATAAAAGGAGGAATTTGACCTAATTCCTCATTATGTTATGATTTGATGTTGAGACAGTTTCCAGAGGAGGAAATCGACCTCTTTGTTGTTTTGTGGATTTCTAGAGGAAACCACCATACAGATTGGTTTCGGTGTTGGAAGACACACCCTAGCCTATCGGAGATACCATCCAGGTATTTCACCGTGCCATTCAGGAGTATTCAGATCTATTGCAGTGATTGCGCAACTCAGCCAGTGAGGGCGTAAGGGTTAGAGAGGGTTTTGTGTCGCTGCACGAGACCAAGGCTTATCTCACCGATTCCTCCCGACCTAGTTGAGGATCAGCCAGGGCGCTTCTTTTGAGCCACCAGTCATCAGATTCTGATATGGAATCTACCAAAGCGCATCATCCAGCCAAACAGTGCACAACTCTTGAGGAGACACGTTTGGGGTTTCAGGAGGCTTTTCGGATCAGATCAAAGGAAACCCTTCTGACCCATTACAGAGGAGGCCAGGGCGCACATTTCGAGATAGATATCATTGGATTTCGTCCGTGGAATCACTAGGGTGCACTCACCGAGCCTAGGAGGTGCACAACCCCCCAGGGGATGATATCGAGAGCTTCAGGGGTCAGATCTTCAGCCCGACAATTATCAGGAGGTGCCTAGGGACCAGGGTGCTCAATTTGGGATAGTTTCCAGGCGATTATGTTGAGTATAGCCACCAGGGCAAGTTTTCCAGTATTTGCAGCAGTTGTCGTGAATTTTTGGAACTGCATTTTGGCGATCTATCTGTGCTTGTGCAGATCTATCCCTATCTTCTATTCATAGGTATTTTGTATTTGTCGCATTGTATTCCAGTGACGATCCATGAGATCTAACTAATGATTATTTCTCTGCTTTCCACATTTCAATTGTATTTCCTTCTTTTTCCATATAATACATGCTATTAAGATTGTATTGGTTCATTACTTTGCATGCTTCATGTATATGTCCAAACCCTATTTATATGACACACACATGCGAAAATCACCAAGCATGTTAAACAATTAATTAAAACGCATCAAGAAACACCCAGAGTATTGTTAGTTTTTAGCTCGGGAGGTACTCCGCATGTTTTGTCTTGGATGCGGATGTTACCTTAATGTTTACACTACCAGGCACTTAACTTTGTGATAGTTTTTATAAAGTTATAAAGTTGTTTTAAGTGGTTCTTTTATTAAATTGATTTTTTTAATAAAGTGTACCTTCTATTTTTAAAGTGACTTTATTTTCATAAAGCACTTATGTAATAAAGTGAAATCACTTTAATATTTCAAGTGATTCATTTTGGAGGGAATGGATCATGACCCTTGATCTTGAAAAAGGCAAGATCTAATCTTGGCCTTTGGATCTAGGGTTGGGAAGGTGAAAAGACACTTTGGGGAGAAAAATGTCATTTTCAGATTATAAAAGAATGCATTGGGTAGTGTGCAAGATGTGTTGAGAGGACATCGGGAGGAGAGTTAGAGAGATTTTCTGAGCATGCTTGAGAGAGGAAAGTGAGCAGCAAAGAGGGCACATTTTCCAAGGAAGGAGGGCACGAATCTAGAGAAAAAATTTCTATGAGTTTTGGGCCGAAATTTTTTTTTCTGCTGTGGGAGGCCGTACTATACGGGTTCGTACAGTTCGTACTGCCATACGGATTTGGCACGAAAAACGAGGCAGCTTTGGGCATGGATTTCGAGGCGGATTTCAGTTTTTTGTTCACTGTTTCTGGGCTGTACGAAACAGTCTGTACAATTGACTATGGGTACTAAAAATGAGGTACAGAGGTGGTCATACAGCAGTATTGTTTTGGCAAGGAAAACGAGGCAGATTTCTATGGGACAGATTTGGTGCTGTGAGGTATTTTCCTTGGCTGGAAATGTGGTTTTGTTGTTGTTTTGTACTTTCCTGAAGCATAATAATAAGATCTCTCTCTCTCTCGTTGGGTTTCCCCACATTGGGGTTTTCCCTGACATTTGCCTAAATTTCTGAGTGTTATTGGGTTGTTGTCCACTGTGTTTTTTCCGCTACATATTTTTGCTTAGCAATGTGTATTTCTGCTTATAGAAATTTCTGAATGTGGGTTTTTGCATTTATGAAGTTTATGAAGACAGTTATCTCTAGGTTGCTAAGTGTTTGACAGAATTTCAGTTTGCTGATTTTAGTCATTAAAAATCTACAAGTATCAGATCCGAGAGTCAAAACACTAGTTCAGTAGTAGATATCCAAATCAGCTAGATTTGGGATATTTCAGTGGTATCAAAGTCTTCTTCCTACCAGCCTATGAAGAAGTGCTTCTCATGACCCCATAATTCTGGGAACAGGTGAAGAATACCCAAAGGGTTGAGGACATATCAGGGACGAGTACATTCAATACCGCGGAGGATATAGTAGAGACAGAAGAGACAGGAACAGAAGGGACTACACTCCCTTCCACACTTAGTCGGATACAGAGACAGAGTTGGACAGAGAGCTTATCAGTTCTGACGGAGAGGCAAAGATAGAGAGGACTATGGGTGAACAGGCGTGAGACACCAGAGGGCAGGGGGAAAGGCCCCGAGACACATTTTGACAGTACACAGGCCATCTTGAATGACCTAGCTAGAGGGCAGCGAGACATGATGAACGCCATCGCACAGATGGCCATCAACACACAAATGATCTAGCACAGTGTCAGCACCATGGGTGCCAATGTTGCAGGAGGAGTGACTGGATCATGAGGACATCAGGGAGGTGAGGCCAGTGGCTCCAGTGCATCTCATGGTGGTACGAGTGGACATCCCTCTCTTATCCGTGCCTATACATCATCTAGGAGGATTCCCCAACCATTATATCCACAGTTACAGGGGGGACAGCTGATGGGACAGCCAGGGCAAGCAGGAGGACAGTCAAGTCAAGGGCAGGCAGTGTCACAGGACCCATTCGGAGAGTACAGGAGAGACTATTTGGCACTAGGATCGAAGTTCCATGCAAACATGAGTTTGCTAGACTATTGTTCGATCAGGTATTGGAACAAACCCCGAGAGACATAGAGGGGCAATGTGCAAACTCAAAACATGGATTTCATCAAGAAAGTGGGAAACTTGAACATTCCTACTTTCGACGGGTCATCACGATGCTTAGCTCAAGCATGGGTACAGAAGCTTGACACATATTTCAAGCTTAACCCGATGACAGAGTCAGAAGCTATCAACTTTGCCACCTTGCACTTGGATGGGGAGGCCCACAAGTGGTGGTACCATGGGTTGGTGACCTTGGGTCACAGCCACATTACTTCATACTTGGAGTTCACCGAGAGGCTGATGGAGAGGTTTGACAGGAGAGATCCAGAGCTCCATTTCAAGGATCTTACACAGTTGAGACAGACAGGGTCAGTTGAGGCCTTCATCACAGAGTTCCAACGAAAGGCAGTGGCCGTATCAAATATATCAGAGCACAAATTGGTGATGTTGTTCACCAAGGCATTGACGGAGCCATTGAGGGGTTGGGTTAAGGCTTTCAAGCCTCACACCCTACAGGAGGCCATTCTGCGCATGAGAGACATGGGGGACTCAGCGCTGAAACCCAAAACCTCTACCAAACCCTTTGTGCCACAGAGAGACAGGGATCAGAAAAATCCCCAAAGGGAATGGAAGGGTAAGCCCAAGCTAGACGATGACACCAGACGAGAGTTGATGAGGAAGAAGCTTTGCTTCTCTTGTAGAGACCCTTGGGTCCCAGGGCATAGATGCATGGGAAAGGGGAAGATCCACTACATTGAGATGGAATCAGGCAATGAGGAGGAGGATGACGAGATCGGAGCACAGGAAGACAGTGATTCAGAGGAGGATACTACACATGAGCCGGAGCGGCATCCGAAGAAACCTCAGATTCAAACAGAGACACACCCAAAGGAAAAGACAAAACCTCGTAGAGAGGTGAAAGGAGGAACTATAGCAACCCTTTCCAGAGTACCCAGGTACAACACTCTCAGGCTCAAGGGCCTTGTACAAGGGCAATGCATGATAGCTCTAGTTGATGGTGGGGCCACCCACAATTTCATAGATGCAGCCTTGGTAGCCAGGAGGGGGTTACGCACTGAGGAGTTTGAGGGATTCCACGTGGCAATGGAAGATGGATACACGATGACATGCTTGGACATGGTCCCAGACCTAGAGGTCAAGCTAGGAAACTACACCCTGACAGATACCTTTTATGTAGTTGACCTATCAGATACTAATGAAGTATTGGGGGTACAACGGTTATATTCATTGGGGGAGATTGGGTTCAACTATCAGATGTTGACCATGAGCTTCAGAGATGTCAGTGGATCGAGAGTGGTACTGAGGTATGTCTACAAGATCACCCCGAGCAATATCAGCAAAGAGGATGGAGCGGATCTTCCGTCACGGTGATGTAGCTTATGCAGCAGAGTGTTTGATCACCACATGGAAGGATTCAGAGGGCAGAGAGCAATACCATCCACAGATCAGGAAGCTTCTGAGTCAGTATGAGCCAGTGTTTGGGTCGATACCACTAGGGAGACCACCAGACAGGGATTTGAGCATACAATCGAGTTAGAAGCAAGGGATACACCGGTGATCACCGCGCCCTATAGGCACCCCAAAAGATTCAAGGACGATATTGAGAAAGCAATCAAAGAATTGCTTGCGATGGGGCACATCAGGCCCAACACGAGTCCTTTTGCTTCTTCAGTCGCTCTAGTATTGAAGAAAGATGGCACATTGAGAATGTGCATTGATTACAGAGTGCTCAATAAGAAAACAATCAAGAATAGGTATCCCATTCCACACATAGATGAGCTGATGGACGAGTTACATGGGGCAGTTTTCTTCACTAAGATTGACCTGCAGTCAGGATATCATCAGATCAACATCAAAGTGCAGGACATAGAGAAGACAACATTCAAATGCCATTTCGGACATTTCGAGTTCTTAGTCACGCCATTTGGGTTGACCAACGCACTTGCCACTTTCCAGTCTTGCATGAACCACATCTTTAGGGGCAGTTGAGGAAGTACCTTTTGGTATTCTTCGATGACATATCGATTTACAGCAGGACGTGGGATGAGCATCTGGCACATTTGGAGGTCTTGGCCATTATGTTGGCACAGTCATTATATGCCAAGGAGTCCAAATGTGAGTTTGGGATGAGAGAACTATTGTACTTGGGGCATATCATCAGTGAAGAGGGAGTACAGGTTCATCAAGAGAAGATCAGGGCCATTCTGGATTGGCCAACACCCAAGAACCTCATGGAGTTGAAGGGATTCTTTGGGTTATGCAGTTACTACAGACGGTTTGCCATAGGCTTTTCACAGTTGGGAGCACCACTCACAGATCTAACCAAGAAGGGTGCTTTTCATTGGATGGATGAGTCACAGCAAACATTTGAGAAAATGAAAGAGGTTATGAGCACATGCCCTGTTCTAGCCCTTTTGGATTTCTCTTGGTCATTTGTCTTAGAGTGTGACGCATCAGTGGTGGCAATTGGAGCAGTTTTGATCCAGGGAGACCATCCCATTGTGTTTGACAGCAGGAAGCTCAATGAGTCGGAGAGACTCTACTCAATTTACGACAAGGAAATGTTTGCAATCATGCATGCCTTAACCAAATTCAGGCAGTATCTGGTGGGTAGCAGATTTGTAGTGAAGACTGATCACAACAGTCTACAGTATTTCCTGGATCAAAAAGACCTCAGTGAGAGACAGCAAAAGTGGGTTTCGAAGATCTAAGCCTTTGACTTTGATATTGAGTATGTTAAAGGAAAAAGGAACGTCGTAGCAGATGCCTTGTCCAGGAGGCCAACAAGGTGTTCAATGATGGATATTTGCACAGACTGGAAGGCACATTTGTTGGTGGAGTATTCCAAAAACAAATTTGTTTGTGAGGTATTGGATGGACAAGTAGTTGATGATAGATACCGGGTGCTAGACAATGTCATTTTCTACAAGGACCGGATCTACTTGGTTCCAGAATCTACCTTGAAAGGCAAGATTCTAAAGGTGTGTCACGATTCGCCTGCAATTGGGCATCAGGGGTACTTCAAGACTTATAGGCAAATCAGGGAGATATTCTCATGGAAGGGTCTCAAGGATGATGTATTGAAACACATCCGAGAGTGCACGACTTGTCAGCAGAACAATTCCGAGAAGACACACCCCGCGGGGTTACTTCAGCCTCTACCCATTCCAGAGCAGAAATGGGAGAGCATTTCAATGGACTTCATTACAGGTCTTCCTCGAGTGCACGACAGGGACTATATATTTGTGGTGGTTGACAGGATGACCAAATTTGCACAATTCTTTGCCATACCCACGGACTACAAGGCCATACAGGTAGCGAAGCTATTTTTCTGAGAGGTTTTCCGATTGCATGGTTTACCGAGGCAAATAGTCAGTGATAGAGATGGGCACTTCATCAACACATTTTGGCAAGAGCTCTTTCGGTTGGTGGGCACAGAGCTAGCCACAAGTACCAGCTACCACCCACAGACAGATGGACAGATGGAGATTGTCAACAAATGGGTGGAGGGGTATTTGATAAACTATGTGGGAGGGCAGTAGCGCACATGGGTGAGATGGTTGCACATGGGTGAGTATTGTTACAACACGACTTACCATATGTCTATCAGGATGTCACCATTTAGAGCATTGTATGGATACGATGCACCCTCTTTTGTGGAGATTGTGTTTGGGGACAGCAGGGTCCCGGAGGCCAAAGACTGGGTTGAGGAGAATCAAAATATCCTACGGCCAGTTAAGAAGAACTTACAGGCAACTCAGAACTAGCAAAAGATCTTTGCAAACAGGCAGAGGATAGAGCGCAGTTTCGAGGTAGGGGAATTGGTTTTTCTGTGATGATAGCCATACAAACAATCCTCCTTGAAAAGGAGCAGGGAAGAGAAGTTGAAGCCTAGATTTTATGGTTCGCACATAGTCATCAGGAAGGTAGGCGAGTTGGCATATCAGCTAGAGCTATCGAAGGGTAGCAAGATTCACAACGTCTTTCACGTTTCTTGCCTTAAAAAGGCATTGGGACAACAAGTTAGCATTTCAAAGGAGTTGCCACCTTTGGATGAGGAGGGTCAGTTGGAGCTAGTGCCGCAAGAGATGCTCGAGCAAAGAGAGCGCAGATTGAGGAGCAGTCTCATCAGGGAGTGCTTGGCTAGATGGCGGGGACTTCCAGTGGAGGATGCCACATGGGAGAGAGAACATATATGGCAACACCCAGGATTGATGTTGCTTGAGGACAAGCAATCTCGAGAAGGGAGGACTGTGATGTCCCGTTCCCAAGAGTAGGCCAGTAGGGAGTGACTTAGTAGTCTATTTGTTCCCGTAGACTATAGTCAGGCACAAACAGGGAACACGAGGAGAAATAAGGGTGAATAAGTGGCTAAAAGATGAATTAATCCAAAAAGCATAGGAAAAGTCACTTAAACTAAAGTCAACGGAGAAATAGAAGAAAAAGGTGTTGAGGGGGAGACTTAATTAATTAATCACTCACCTTATGAGGAAAAGCGCCTAGCTTAAGTGATGTCAACGGAGAATTAGATCGGGAAAGGTATAAAGGGAGGAATTCGACCTAATTCGTCATTATGTTAACAAAGTCAACCAGAAGACACTTCCTAAACATAACATTCTATTATTAAGTTGACTTTGTGTGAAAAATGATAACTCAATGAAAGAAAAGAAAAGGTGAGTTAAAGTTAAGAGTTAACCCTGTTGATATTATGGTAGTTGCGGGAGATATTATGGTAGCAGCTAGCAGATTTCGGTTTTGGCATGGACTCTCTCTTGGTTATGGTTTGGACTCTTTGATCAACTCTTGTTACTCCTATTTGGTGTGCTATCCTTGGAGAGAGGTGCACTATCTTGTTTGGCTATCTAGCCTAGGGTTTGCTTCCGGAATTATTCTCTGTCAAGGTTAAGGTGCTCGGGGGTGGCTTCGGCCTATGGTTGGGTGACAATAGTGATATTGTCTATGGTTA
>ML860645.1:14592-24668 GCA_009831015.1 Picea engelmannii
TATGTAAGTGAATTTTCTTACAAAACTTCTTAATTGAATGGTTGTAGGTGTAATTTCTTGCATTTGCTTATTATATTGCTGATTTAAAACCCTAGGTAACAAGCACACAAGTAGGTCATTGTTACATGTCCCCTTAGAGAGATTTTTTCAGCCATTGAAGAAAAGAGATTGAGCCTGGCCTTTGCTACACTTATCTTGCTTCTTCCCTTGAGCTAGTGTTGAAGTTTATAGGTTGAAAGAGGGTGACGTCCTAGGCCTAGGTTATCTACACCTAGGGCCTTCATCTTCTAGGGTTTGAAAACCTTGTCCTTACAACACTTTCTCCCTTAGACTTATTCTTTATGTTAGCCGTTTTGCCAAGTTGACCTAAAGAAGGAGGAAAGAGCACGAGGCCTTGCTTAAGCAACACCGGAGTAAGCCTCTTTCCCCTAGGGTTTTGATTCTAGGGCCCTACCTTTGCAGCACCATAGAACCCTACCTTCTAGTCTTTAAGTCATCATCCTTTCAAAATCTTGTGCCCTTTTCTTATTTGACTCCATACACCCTAAGGCACTGATATCTAACCTCCAACGTTGAAGTTTTAGTGTACAAAACTACTTTCAAAACTATAATTTTGAAACCCTAACTAACCAAACTAACCTAATTAAGGGTTGACGTCACAGTTGGATATCTCATCTTGACGCAACAAAAGTTGAATATAAGTAGTTAAGTGATGATTTCAAGCATTTATTGAGCATATTGTTGATTGGACATATTGTTGGCTTAGTCATCTCCATAGATATTGATGAATTGATGGTCTTTCATAGCTAATTGACAAAACGTTGACTTCATTTTATATCTATTGCATTACATTGCTTATTGAATAATATCAGATGGTTATTGAAGTACTAACCCTTTGAGTTATAGCCTGCATATATATATTGTGTTGTTGTTGTCTTGTTCCGGACAGGTGTTTTCAATAGGGCATACACTTCATTTATTGGCTGATTAGCCGGACTGTCTGACATTGGTGGTAACCTGTGAGGAGGGAACTCTAAAACTTGACCTTATACCTTCTACCTCTTCAAACCCCAGGTTGTCGAGGACGTCTCCCTTGGGCTAACCTCCCTAAACAGAAAGAACCTCCCCATCGAGGTGACATTGGGTGGGGAAGGTTCCTGTTACGCCAGTTTGTCCTCTATCCTTCAGCCTATGACTCAAACTACAAACTGTGTGATAACAAAGAGGAAATTGGAAAAAGATTTGTGACACTTTGCAGAAGGCAATAAGGATGCAGACGGAAGCATGGACTCTCCTAGATGGAGAGAGCCAATTATATATTTCCAAAAGAAGAGCATGCATTCATGCATGAAGCAAGGATTAGGAGGGAGCTAATCCTAAATTATATGATCCATTGAAGATGATGAAGTATCTATCCATGGAAGTAACCATGAAAAAGCAACACGTGTTCAGTGTGACCTTAGAAGAAGCCTTCTTCGAAAAGAAGCCTTAAAGTATCCCTGGTTGTCCATCCACATCCATGATCCTATGATGAAAGGAAGAAGTTGGAATCTTCAGGGCATGGAATCTATGGAAAAATCCATGGACCTAAGAGCTAAAGAAAAACATAAGGAAGAACATGAAGATTCCAAAAGAGAAAGAAAAGGCAGAACAACTAGTCATTGTATCGAGAATCACAAGACTACCAGCCTAACCTGAACTCACTAAAAGCAATCAAGCAGAGGAAATGAAAGCTGTGATGAAGAACAATGTATGGAAGACTTATGAATGTAAGCATTGCGAGATCCAGAACTAGAGGTTTCTCCCAGATGGAGGGAGAAGACTATGATGATTGCTTGTTCTAGTAAACCAGACATACCTCTACATGAGCCATTATATCGTCCGCAATATCAATGGGTTGGAGTTTACATCAGATGAATGCAAAGACTGTTCTCCAGAATAATTGAACAAAGAACGTATGTAAAACAACCTCAAGGCTTTGAGGTATACCAGGAAGAGACTCTTGTATGCAGATGGAAGAAGGTTTTGTATGGATTCAAACAACTTGGTGCAGAGCCTCCAATGCACAACAGAAGTGTGGTAAAAACCCTTCTATAACAAAGATACTGTATCAGAATGGTTACTCAGAACTCAAGGATGATGGATTGCCAATCCATGACAAAGCTTTGATGATGACAGAAGAAGTACCACTTGGATATGTTCCAAGTTTGACCCTTGCCACGATGTTATGAGCTAGCAGGAAACAAAAGAGCTGAAATTCAACTATGATGATCAGAGCTATATGAAGCCTTCAGAAAACCAGTGTTCCATAAAGATCGAAGTACATTGAGATCAAGCATTACATTGTCCATGATGAAGTCCAGAAAGGAGAAGTGGTTCTCCAATATATATCTTCACAGATGAGAAGATAAGCAGACATTTTGGTAAAGCCTCTGTTCAAGATGAAAGAGTTTGTGTACTCAATCTGGAGCTCGTGGAGACGACTTCCTTATTGAAAAAAGAAGAGATGACTCGCAGGTTGGGAGGGAGCACTGATGTGTTATTGATTTATGGACAATCATTTTTCAATTCGAAAAATGGTCTAGGATGAGCAGTTCCTTTCCAGTTTGAAAAGTGGTTTGAGATTTCTGACGGATAGGCATTTTCCAGTTCGGAAAATGGTCCAAATCGAACGATCATTTTCGTAATGAAAATGGTTCGATGGATTGTTGATGTACCATAGACAGTGATTCCCCTTGTGGTTAACATAGGGAATGGTGGGAATGGTCTAGGACAGTCTCTCTTCTTGACGATCACTCTCAATAGTGGTCAAGAAGACTAGTCTACCTCGCCGGACATTCATTCTTTCAAAGCTCACAGTTGTGAGCAATTTCGAAGAATGGTCCGTTTTGGAGGTTGTTGCAGGACAGTGATTTCCTTAGGAAATGGTCCAGACAGTCATTCCCTTGGGCAGATTCATTCTCTCCAGGTTGCACTTTGTTTAGTGATGGAGGAATGGCCCAGATAGGCGAATGGTCTAGGTTCAGCAATCAGGGACAGGCATTCCCTAGGGCAAATTCATTCTCTCCAGGTTGCACTTTGTTTAGTGCTGGAGGAATGGCCCAGATAGGTGAATGGTCAGGCTCAGAAATCGGGACAATTATTCTTCCTTACTTGAGAAGAATAGTCCAGATAACTCATCGTTGATGTTTTACTTTCTTAGGGCAGATGCTCTTCCAGATCTCATAGATGTGAGTGGAAGAATGGCCCAGATGATTCAGTTTATATATCATAACAATGTTTTCTGTGCAGATTGATGATATGATTGTTATGGACTGTATGTCTCCGGACAGTAGATGTATACTACTGTAGTGGATGTGTTCCACTGATTGTGACTATATGTCATTGATCAAGTATATGTGTGCTACTTGGTGTGGCAGTGTACCACTGGATTGTAGTTGTGTGCTACTATGGATAGACACAGTTGTGTTCTATTGAATGACATTGTTCCGATCGCCTTGAAGACTATTTGTAGTGTTGGAAATGATTATCAGCTAGATGGATGATCAATGGATAGAGATTTCCTAGACAGAAAATGGTTCAAAACATTTATTCTTCTAGGACATATGTCCGGATTAGAAGAATGGCTCGTGTGTCACTCTGTGGAGTGAGTGACTTATCCAGCATCATGTCTGATTACTCAGATGGAGTATGGTTTCGAAAGATGATGCAGTTGATGACACTGATAGCGATGATGGTACTCATGATCTAGTCATGAGATAGTCTATACGACTATGTTGATGCTACCAGGTAAATGGTATGTTTGTGCTCAAGACCATTACTTTCAAATACCTCTCTAGCTAGGAGGGAGTGCTGATATTATGGTAGCTGCGAGAGGTATTTACCTCCACGTGTAAACCTGACGAGACTAGAATATTCCGGGAAGCAAGAAGAAACCCTAAATTAGTTGGCTAATAACCCTAGAAGATAAGTCGGCTCAAGAGGATAATTTGTATTAGGTTATTAGCCTCCAAGAGATGAAGTCGGCTAAAGGAAATATTATATACTAAGTAAATAGGCACCCAGAATGAGAAGTCGGCCCAGGCAATTTGCCAGTTTTAGTATAAATAGAGGAGGCCAGTCTTCATTCTCGCAGGCATTCTCAAAACTGTAGAAGCAGCACTTGTGCGCACTGCAGTTGGCCAGTTTGTGCGCAAGTTTGGAGGAGAGTTGTCGTTGCAGCTGCTACAGCTAGCAAATTTCGGTTTTGGCCTGGACTCTCTTGGTTATGGTTTGGACTCTCTAATCAGCTCTTGTTACTCCTATTTGGTGCGTTATCCTTGGAGAGAGGTGCGCTATCTTGTTTGACTATCTAGCCTAGGGTTTGCTTCCGGAATTATTCTCTGTCAAGGTTAAGGTGCTCGGGGGTGGCTTCGGCCTACGGTTGGGTGACAATAGTGATATTGTCTATGGTTAAAGGAGCACATCCATTATATTCTAACAAACCCTAGGGGTTAACTAACTCAACAAATGAATAAATTGGAGCTATAAAGGAAAGGGCAACGCGCACCCCTAAGGCATTCTGGATTATTATCTTGTTTTGCATTGGAGCTCTTGAGCATAAGCAGTTTTGAGGGTTTTGAGTCTAAAACCCTAGAGATCAACTCGATGGTGAAAGATCCCACCTTTCTTGATCCCGGCTTAGTCCTGGAGGTGAAATAATCCTCCCACACCATTCTACAGTGTTGCAGGGGTTTGATCTATAGGCAGAATTCAGGCTAGTGTGCAACCTAAGGGGTTTCCAGCTAGGGGGGCGCACCACCTTGAGGAGATTGATTCGATCTGGAGAAAGGAGAAGGCTTCTTGGCAAAGGAGCATCTGGATTTTCTTCGTAGGGTCCCTAGCATCATTCTTGGTCTATTTCAGAGGAGATTATCTGAGCAATTTATTTCCTGGAGCTTGGCACGAATTGGAGGAGAGAGGGGCGCATTACAGAAAGAGGTTATCATTGTTTATTGGCTCGGATCTCTGTATATTGACTTGAGATTTCATCATCTTGTTAGCATTGGCCCAATCTACAATCCGACAGATTTTGGTGGCATTTGGAGGCTCCTAGAAGGGAGAACAAAATCTCCTTGATTCAGTCAAACCAAGAGGGCGCAAACCAGTAGAGGGTTTGCTCAGTTGGAGGAGCAAGACTTCTCAGTTCAGCTTGAGACTTAGCCTAGTGGATTCTACTAGCCCGATCTACATTCCGGGAGAGTTTGGAGGGATTTGGAGCTTAGAAAGAGGAGGGCCAAAACTTGAGGGTTCATCAACAACCAGAGTAGGGCGCAACTCAGCCAGTTGGAGGGGTTCTGCAGTGTATTGTCAGGGTTCTCTTATCTTCAGTCTTATCTTGCATGTTGATAGCCTTTGGAGGCTTGGATCTCTTCTCAGACAGCTTTTGGGAGGCTCTTATCTTTGTATTGCTTATTATTATACTGGCTAACAGCCCAATTTGATATTATCGAGGTTTTCTTCCAGATCTGCAGATCTCTTGTGTAAGGGATCTCTCTACTATCTAAATAAATGTCAGATCTGACATTATTGGTTCTCTACTAGTGTTCTTTGTGCATCTTGTCATGTTTATGATTGTATGCTTCAGATCTATTATTCCAATGCTCAATCAACATTAAGTAAACCCATAATGCGCATCTTCATGAGTAAACCTACAAATACATAAGCAAACATAGAAAACAGTAAACAATTAGTGTTCCAAGCAAAAAATTTCGCTTGGGAACATTACAGTGGTATCAAAGCGTTGATCCTCCTAGCTTGTGGGGATTAGTGCATGCAAAAGTTCAGTGGCATTTACATGGGTAGACGCAAGAAACAGACAGGTGAGACAAAGGCAGAAATGGAGGGGTCAGGTGAGGACAGTGAGCCACAAATCCTAGCAGGTTTCGCAAAGGAGTTACAACACTCCATAAATATGACACAGAGTACCCTTGTACACCATCTACAGGAAAACCAGGAGGAAGTGCACAGGGGACAGGTGGAAATGACAGAGACTCTGGAAAGAGTGAATGCCAGCCAAGAGATTGGTGCAACTCCTGACGCAGATGACTCATGCAAGGAAGGGTCCGGAGGTTTATGCAAACAGAGAAGCTAGTGGATCTCATGGAGGGACTAGACCTCAACAGGAGCATATCCCTCGTTATCACACTGAGGGACAGAGCTATGGAGGTGGTGCACCTCAGGGGCAAACACACAGTAGGACCACCCCTAGGCCATATCTACCTACATTCTTGGATAATCAGCCACAACGAAACTATGAGGATGAGATTAAGGACAACTTTGAGCAGTATGCCAGGGAGTATCATGCTAGGGACAACTTTGATGAGTATGCCAGGGAGTGTAGTTACCTAGCTTTACATCCAAGTTCAGGACTCTGTCTATACACTCCACTGTGTGGCCATCTACTACTACAACATCAAAACCCTCAAACTCCTATGTCCGAAGTGCTCGCCTCAATACCAATGAAGCATGAATGAAGTTGTGGGTGGCCCCACCATCTTTCAGGACAATTGCTCGATGTCCCTAAATAATCCCTCTAATCCGGAGGGTGTCATACCTGGGAATACCAGAAAGGGTTGCTATGACTCCTCCCTTTGTTGGTTCCCATCTATTAACCTTCTCACGAGACTATAGCTCTACCGATGGATGAGTCCCTACCGGTGTCGGAGGTCTCTTGGGAGGTTGATCCTCCGCATGCAACGGCTCCTCTGAGTTGCTAAGATCACTGTCATGTCCCTCTTCATCAATGTCTATTGCCACCTCTATGTAATGGTTTTCTCCCTTTCCCATGCACCTGTGGTCAGGGACCCAAGGGTCTTTGCAGGTGAAGCAGAGCTTCTTCCTCAAAAGCTCTCGCCTTGTCTCATCATCCAACTTCTCCTTGCCCTTCCACTCTCTCTGGAATGACTTACTATCTCTGCCCTTCTGTGGCACAAAGGGTTTGGAGAAAGTTTTAGTTTTTGGCACTGAGTCTGCTAGATCTCTAGTGCGTAGGATGGCATCCTGTAATGTGTGAGGCATGTAGGCCTTCACCCATCCTCTCAAGGGTTTTGTGAGCCCCTCTGTGAAAAGCATGATCAACCTGGGATCTGAAATATCTGTCATTGCCACGGCTACCCTCTGGAACTCTGTGATGAATGCCTCTGGCGTGCTAGTCTGCCTCAACTGAGCTAAGTCCCTGAAATGGATCTTTGGATCCCTCCTGTCAAACATGTCCACGATCCTCTATGTGAACTCCCTGTAAGAAGTGATGTGACTATGAACCAACTTCACCAGTCCATGATGCCACCACTCATGTGCCTCACCCTCCAAATCCAGGGTAGCGAAACTAATGGCCTCAATCTATGTCATCTGGTTGAGCTTGTAGTACGTGTCTAGTTTTTGTATCCAAACTCTAGCAATGGATTTGGATGATCCGTCGCAAGAAGGTATAGTGAGTTTACCAACTTTCCGGATGAAGTCTATGCTATGCCCCTACTGTTGTTGTTGCTATCCTCCCCTCTGAGTATCTCTGGGACGGTTCCTAAGCCTGAGTCCACAATACTCGACTAGGGCCATGTCCTGATGGAAATCTGGTCCCAATGTTGTATACTCTCTCCTATACTCGGTAATATCCTCTGCCTGTGTGGGATACCTCTGTGCTATCTGTTCTTGTGTTGTTGCTAGGGGTGCCCTCTGGAAGCTGGGGAATAATGGCCTAGGAATCCTACTCAAAGAAGAATATGTGCGAGTAGGTGAATAGCGTATTTTTCCTGCCCCTGAGTTCCCCTGCGTTGTATGTGGGGCTTGTGTGCTCGGCATGCTCCCTATGGCCAACCTATCGGCCATCTGTGCCAACAACTGAGTCATAGCCTACTGACTGACCACTAAGTTGTTGAGCACCTGCATGAGGGTTGCCTCTAGGTCCATGGGCACCTTGCCACTGCCCTCTGGTCTCTCATATCTGTCTCCCATCATCCTCTCTGCCTTCTGCTCTTCCTCATGCTCTGCCCTTCTCTCTACTTCCCTATGCGCCTCTTCCTCTGAGCTGGGAGGAAACGGGGGATAATCTGGCCTAGGTCTCCTCCTTTGCCTACGTCTGTTGTATGACATTCTTCACCTACGTGCTCACAGCCCTTTGGGTCTAGGTTCTCTGTTGAACTCATCGAAAATTTAGTCACAGGCTGGCAAGACTAAAGCTCTGATACCAATGTAATATCCTTAATTCTACAGATTGGAATATGTGCCTCAATTGCCTATTATTTGTTGTCGGAACTTATAGACTTTGGGTTTCTTGTTGCGTTTAATAATTCAGTTTTAACATGCGTGGTGATTTTGCATGTGGAACAGTTGTTTAACAATATATAATGAAGCATGCAATAGATAAAGAACACAAAACAACTACAATCTATGTATTATGAAATAAGACTGAATACAATGTCGCATGCGATGAAATAAAATGAATCTCTCGACTAGATCAGAGATAGATGGATCTTAGCCAGAATACAATAAGAAACTAAAGCAATAATACCCAGAACCAAAAGAATGATGCTAAATCAATGGATGAGCGATTTGAACTGTTGCATGCTATGACAACTCACACGGCAACTGCTGCAAGACTGGAATGTTCACCCTGGTGGCTAAACTCCTCGGATCTGCTTGAAATCTATCCCAAACAATGCGCCCTGACCTTCAACACCCTCTTAGTGTCTGTCGGACTGAAGATCAACCCTCTATTGATTAGTATGAACCCTGGATGGGTTCCCCTGGGGGGTTGCTCCCCTCCTCTGACCAACTGTTGCGCCCTAGTGATTCCACCGTCGGAATCTGGCTATATGTGTCTCAAACTGAGCGCCTTGGTACCCTCTGTAATGGGTCGGAAGGGTTTCCCTGGATCTGATCCGGTGATCTCTGGGAACCCAGAATGTATCCTCCCCAAGTGTTGTGCCCTCACTGGCTAATTGATGCACCCAAGACGATCCTCCGTTGGAATCTAACAAGTAATAGCTCAAAAGATGTGCCCTTCCTTCCTCTCAACTGGATCGAAAGGAAATCTATGAATTCTCTCGGGGTGGGACGAGCTAACCCTCAAAATCTCCCAGCACTTGTGCCCTCCTCCTAATGAAGTGTGCACTAGCTATCTGAACTTGTAAACTGCTGTTGCAAAACGATGGAAGATCTGGATGATCTTCCGGGTGACTAGGGTGTGTCTCTCAACACAAAAATCAACCCACTGGTATCTTCCTCCTGGAATCCACAATCTCCATTGATTCGCCTGAACCTGTGTAATCTCCTAAGAGCTCAATTGTCAAATCATAAGATGCATAATGAGGAATTAGGTCGCTTTTCCGCTTCATATACTCCTCCAAAACCCTAATTCTTTGTTGACCTCTATTATTAGCTCCCTCACTTATGTGTCGTTCTATTTTTAGCTCAAAATCACTTAAAGGCGCTTTTACCCACTTTTCACTTAATGTCACTTTCAAATTATAACATTCTCTAGTGAAGTAACATCAAGTGACCTTGTTTTCCCCTGTATCTCTCTGGCTATAGTCTAACGGGGATGTTTAGACTACTAAGCCCTCCTCTCTGGAGCTCCTACTCGGAAAGGGACATTACAGGCTAACAGCAGTGCAATATTGATTATTTCCTACAAGGTGGAAAAATTGAAACACTCCTATCCATCTCAGTGCCAATTGTTTGACCCTTCTTCTCTCTCAAAATCATTGGATTGACTCATTGGAAGCAGAATGTGGCAGGTTGCAGGCTTTAGTCATTCCACATCGGATGGATAACCTCTCCTTGGCATCCAATAATTAGGGAACTCAAAGCTCTATCCATGGAGGGGAAGTTGAGGCTGAAACGGTCTTTCAAAATTAGGTATCAATGGAAATTGAAGGCACAAGCATCCAATACTCTAGCAAGGAGCAAGAAGATCAAGGAAACATGCAAGTTTAATACAGTATGAATGTTTTTTAGATTCAAATGCATTTTGGGTCAATTTATTAGGAAGGCAACTTGTCAAAATACTTGGAACTCTTGTCTGGTACATCTTTTTT
>ML860646.1:0-10351 GCA_009831015.1 Picea engelmannii
TAGGGTGGTAGGGTGGTGCTAGGGAGACGTATGTCTCTTTCACTGCAAGTGGGTGCTTGTAGAATCTGAAGGTTGGTGCCTTCATTCAGTTGGTGCTGAAGTAAAAGGAAGTCGGTGCTTCCACCCAGTGGGTGCTGGGATTCGGGGGGAGTTGGTGCTCTCAGCCAGTAGGTGCTGGCAATCAGAGGTTGTAGCCTCTATGAGTTGGTGCTCATAAAAGATGAGATGTAACAAAGTTGAAGCTTGTTGAACATCTTAAGAAGACGAGGTTTTTTCCCTGTTTGGGTTTCCTCTTGAAAAATCTGTGTCTCATACTTGTGAATGACTGCTGCGTGTTATTGTTGTTCATTATGTTATCTACTTTATGTTTATAACTCTGGATTTCACAGTAAAGACTCACTGCCACTAAGATTAATGATTCAAAGTTAGAAAAGGAAAGAAATTATTAATAATCTACACCAACTGATTCACCCCCCCCCCTCTCAGTTAGTTCATACCTGTAACACTTTTTAGTGGTCACTCCCTTAGTGGATGTTTCTTTCTGCATTTTGAACAAAAAATGGACAATGCCAGATCTGATTCTTCTTGTTTTTGTTTGACCTGCAAAGTGTCAATTTGTGAAGAAAAAGAGTTAATCATTTATGTTTTGAAATCTTCTAATAGATTAACTATTTCTGCTCTTGTTTCCCCTCCATTGGCTGATTTTTGTACCCTTGCAAAAGTTGTATCCCTTGTAGCTGACTTATTCCTTGTAGATCCTCGAGAGAATCTCTTACAAATATTTACAATGTCTTCATAGGATTCCTTAGATATATCTCCTGTTTCAAGCATATTCAACATATCTAAACAATCATCTCTAGCTCCTTTTAGAAAAATAGTTTTTAGAATGTCCTTACTCACATCCGAATGTCCATGCCTCTGTAGATTATACTGGAGTCACTCCACAAAATCTTCAAGGGTCTCATCCTCCTTCTGAGACATCCTGAACAATTCCTCTCTTCGTTCCCTCATTCGACAGTAGTCTTGGTACTTGTTCAAGAAAAGCTGCCTCATTTGTCGCCATGTTGAAATATTCCCTCCTCCAAGGCTCATGAACCATATTAATGCATTACCCTTCAATGTAGATGGAAACAATTTAAGCTTATGTGTAGTGGTAGTGTAGTCATATATTCTACACAGAATATCAAATTCAAACAGAAACTCATATGGATTCTCAGTAGATAATCCATGGAAATTTGGCAGGGTTGAGAGAGGTATGCTCTTCATAGGAGCTATCCCCCATGTGGCAATATTAGTAATATGAAAGACCAGGCTAGAGATAGTATTTTCATCATTTACCTGATCTTCATTTTTCACTGGATCCTCACGGTATATCTCTTCTTCATCATCTCCTTGATTTTCCATACCTTCTCTTTCTCTCCTTAAACAATCAATACGGAAAGTGTCCCACTCCTCTTTAGTGACTATCTGTCCATTGATTTGAAAAATAATATTCATTTTCTTCTGGATTTTCCCTATTCCAAGCTAAACTTTCTTGATCTTCAATATTCTCCAATGTTTCATGCTGACTTGTTGGTGACAAATCTTCAGCTTCAGCCCCTGATGAAAATGAAGTTTCAAAATGGGTTAGTTCTGATGACTGAGGGATATATCTTCTTGGAGGATTTGAAGGGCGAAAGATAGATCTTGAAGAAGAATCTTCTCTGGCTAGAATATCATCAACAAAGGTTGTCCTTCTCAGTGCACGACTCCTTCCACCACATCCTCTGGCATCTGCAGGGTTAGTAGTTATGGGGATACGTCCTCTTGTTCCTCAATTCATGCAGACTACTCATTCCTAAGAAAAGAAAACTAATGTGCTTACAAGAATCTATAATTATCTTCCTCGGCAACAATGCCAAAATGTTGTGCACTTTAATTTTCTAAATAAATAGATAATTAAGGTGTTCAATATGAATTATCAAACCCAGGGAATTTTTTGTATTGTAAGATAATTGTGCACAGTCTATGCTAGATTATGAATGAAAACACTAATCAAATTGCAGTAAGGTAAATTAACACTAAAAGAAACATAATTTAAAAGTTGAACACTAACACAAGTTGCTGACACAGGTGGAGTTCTAATCTATTGTTGCAGAATTGAAGTCACACTTGCATAATTGAAATCACACTTGCATAATTGAAATCTAATTTCCAAGAGTAGAATTTGATGAGTGTATAAGAATCCTGGATTATCTAATCTATTCTAATTTTCTATATTACTCTTGCAGAAGGAAATGTTTTGCTAATTGTTGAAAGGAAGTCTACTTAATTGAAGAAAGGGAATTCACACTTCTATTTACTTTTTCTTGGAAACATAGATTTAATCTAATGCAGAAAAGGAATTAACTTTCAAAGCAATTCTCTAGCAGTATACAACAGTTGATTCTAACTCTTATGAGACACAATGATGCACATTAATAGAAAGGGACTGGACTGTAACAACAAATGTATTCTATAAATGCATAAACAGATAAATCACACAACTATAAACAATCAAACAAGTTAATCTAAAACTCACAACAAAGGGGAGTCTGTGAGGAAGGTGGGTCCTTTCCTTCTCACCGAATCCACTCGAAAAGACTACAGTAGGTTGGAGAAACTCAATTCACTTCTTTATTAAATCGCCAAAATGTTCATATACAAAAATGTTTCACTTCACTCTCTATTCCATAGCTAATATCTACTACCTAAATGGTTACAAAGATTTGTTATTGAAAGACAGAGACATTCAGTTGAAACGAACTCACAACAGCCTTGAGAATTGGAGATTCTCAAGTTTCTCATATGATAGAAAAGATATCTCATCATCACAAAATCTAGAAAATGATCTTGATCACCAGCTCAAGCCAAACATCACCCAAAATGTGTAATATCCTTGAGGATCGATCTTCAGGATACAGATTTGAATGATATACCAGCTTCCAGGATCAGTGGGAATCTATTGCAATAGGTGTAACAACTTCCATGAAAGGTACACAATTATTGTAGTCATGTAACAACATGCAGAAATGGTGCACAGATATTAACAACTTCCAGGAAAGGTGTGCAATTGTTGTAGTCATGTAACAACATGCAGAACTGGTGCACAGTTGTAACAGCTGGTGTAACAACAACAATATTTCTTCAAGACTTTGCTGTTTTTCTTTAATCCACACATTTCTATCATTAGTTGAATATTCATGGGTAAAATATGAGAAATGTTACCAATCAAACATGTTAAGTGAATAAGAATACAAAATCAAGATCAACGATTCATACCTTGGGAAAAGGTCTTAGCAAACATTATATTAGGCATTTTAGCATAGAAATGATAAGGTTGAATGAGAAAAAGATATAGTGAAAAAGGGACTTTTTTGGGTCCTAACAGAGCACTGAAGTGGAATGTTAAAATTGTAACAACTTTGGACACATGGCCAAATATTTTAGAATGACATCCCCTCCTAGAGAACTACAACAAAATAACCATAGTCACAAACATGAACCTCATAAAAGGACATGGATAAGAAAAGAGAATCAGTATAGCAATGAAGAATGCACACTCGCTCTACATGCTAAGAAGAAGAAACATGGTTGGTATGTTTATAATGGTTGTTCAAAACAAATGATAGGTGATAGAGATAGGTTTCTTACTTTAAGAAAGGAAAGAGATGGATCAATCTCCTTCGGAAATGATGATTCAGCTAAAATCATTGGAAAATGATGTTGGAGTTACTTCACACACACCTAGGATTTCTTTTTCCTAAGGTTATTCCTTGTTTATTATTCATAATTATTCATTATCCAGTCTCCTATATTTTAGGGGAGAATATTCCACCTGGAGAATATTATCTTTTAGTTGACACTTCAGTTTGACTAATTGAGTTGAGTTTAGATGTTGCATTGGGATCATCACCATGCAACATTGGGATCATCACCATGATAATTATACCTTGCCTTGGTATCATCATCAAAGTGGTGAATTAGCCTTGATTCCCTAAGTTAACTCCTCACTACTCTTTGTTCAGTCAGTTAACTGAAGACTAGTTGACTAGTTAACTCAACTAGGTGGCAGTTCACTCCCGTAACTGCCTGAGAGACTAGAATAGGTGGAAGCTCACTCCTGTAACTATTGGTGTGTTTCCATATCACTCTATACCACCACTATGGTGCATTGGTTCACCTCAATTCAAACGTAGTAACTTATACAGAGTATATCATGTGTAAATTATTCATTATTCACAAGGGTTAATGAGAATTCTTCCATTCTTTCTCTCCTTCTTCTACCTTCTCCAATTCTCTCTGAAAATGTGTGTATTATTGTTTAGATAGATCTATTCTGTGCATTTTCAACACATTTACATGGTATTAGAGACGATAGACTTCTAAGAAAAAGCTACACCAAAAAAATTTGCAGGTACAAAAGATTGAAGACAGTGAAAAGATGGAATTCCAAAAAGAATTCATTCTTACACCTTACAACTATTTTGCATGGAAGGAGAAAATTGTCATACATATCTGATCCATAGGGTTGTATAGGTTAACCATGAATACAGATATAGAACTGACATCAGCCATAGAAAAATCCAAGTACTTAAATCACATGGATGAGGCACTCGGAACAATTTGCAGTGTTATTTCTCTCGATCTCCTTCTTCACATATCTTTTTGTAAGACTCCCAATGAATCCTGGAAAATATTGGAAGGGATATTTGGAAAAAAATATGAGATGAGAGGACACATTTTGGAGGTGGAGTTGCTCGCATTGTATCCAAAAAGCTTCGACAATATCCAAGATCTCTTTACAATATTCAAGGATTTATTGTCACTGTTGTCACAATAGTTGACTCTAGGCTGTAATAGAGCCAAGCCTTAGAACATTTTAAAAGAAATAATTATTTATTGTTTCAGAGCTTGACTTGGTTTGCAGCAAGACAATCCCTGAAAATCGATTTAGAGTGTACTTCTGACCTAATACACTCAGAGAGGGATCTCTCAATAGCCAAGGGCTCTTTATTCAAGAATATTCAGTAATCACAGTAAGAAGGCCAAATTTATTATCAGAGAAGATTTTTCATAAGGTTGGTGGTTGCACAGATTTGAAAAGACCTATTGGGCAATGGATTCAAATGAAAACCAAAGAAAAGAGATAATAGCAGTGATCGTATTACTTGCGGAAAATGAGGCACAGTAAGTCTATCTTTCAACAATTGATAATCATGATATAGTAGAAGAAAAATAAAAGGGAAATACCATCATAGTGAAAGCATCTAAAAAGGATGAATTTTCACTACAACTTTAGAGGGAAAAGACTGAAGGCTAATAACTAGATGCAAAGAACTTATCTTGAGTGAATTTTGACTAGTCACCATCAAAACACAACACATATCAACTATGTGTAAGGAGCATGTAAAATGAATTCCAAACAAATTTTAACTCAATTGATAAAGGAAGAGATAGACAATACGACAATGACAAAACAAAGAAAATACTAAAACAATCAACTATGATTAATCTCACAATATCAAGTGAACATGTCTCTCATGTATTACTCCATTCCGGGTTTTCAAAATAACTCCGCTTTCAATAGGAGCCCTCTTCAAAAGAGGTTTCCCCACAGCCCCTTTCTTTATTACAATGGATGAGCCTTTATATAAATTCCCTCTCTCAAGGAGGTTGAATCCTCATCATAGGATACCTAACTAAAAGTGAACTAACTTCAACTAATCACAACAATAATTGAACCAACTTATGTTAAAAGAACAAATAATTCCTAATTTTCAATGAATTGTCTATAGCAGTGCATGCATTTGATTTGCCTTCATGTGCATGATTTGTAGTGATGGCCACATGTTCCTTATATGAGGAAATTTTTATTCAATCTGGATCCAAGCTGGTAAGCCTTGAGTTTTCCATCTACTCTTGTTCCTCTGAAGAGATTGTTGACTAAAGTGTTGAATTCTGGTAGTTGTGGTTGATTCTACCTAGCTGCATGAAGATAAATCAGTGGACATTTTTACAGTGAACCTCTGTATTAAACAACAATCATAAATTCAACAAATCATTTGGAGTGACCTGTGACTATGAATTTCATAGCTTCCTTGGCATTTGGTGATTGATGCTAGTTCGATTCGATCACTAGAAGAGTTATTAGGAATCTGGACATCAAAAAATTGATTTTACTCTCGATGCGTGGTTGTTCTTCACGGACCTCAGATCACACCTTCATAACCTCTACAACACAAAGATCACCATGGGCACATCTTCCCAATGTATCTACAATGTTACTCCTTGCCATCCGTGTGTGAATACGACTACTAAGTTTTTTAATTGACAAACGAAACCCTACCCATCGGCGCGATGATTGGAACCATGATTTCAACCTTCAGGTTTCGGGGGGATTGGCATATTGACATTCTTGAGATGGTGATCAGAATCCCAAAATAGAGGTGACTTAAACTTTGTGTGGGTACTCTTCATGGAATTTCATGCATGCGGCCTGTGATACCATCTGGAGACAACAGTATCCATAACTCAGCTGAAGGCTTCCATGACTTCTGATGCACATGGTTTTAGTTACTCATGTGTAATGGACCGGAGTCTCAACTTTCGGGTTTTTGGAGTAGAAGAGGAGAAGCTCATTCTTCTGCCAGTTAAATTTCTGAAAACAGAACTAGGTCTGGAACTTTGCCAATTGACGTTTTACACATAAGATGAAACCTCACTCGTTCTGTGTTTGTGTGTAAGATGGAACCTTGATTTCAGGTTTCGGGGAAGGAGAAGTAGTCATTTAAAACTCTAAGTCGGCAGAATTTCCGAAATAGAGCTCAGCATATAATACTATTCCTGTGGTTTTTTGGGCATGCAACGCACCCCTTTCAGGTCTCCTTCTTTCTCCCTATGAATTAATGCTTGGTGTATTCAATCGCTTAAATACCAACACTTCCATCCATTAATGTTTCCAAAAAAAGAAGAAAACATTTGTCCAAAGGAACTATTTTTTCATCTCCAGGTAAGTTCACCAGCTTAGCAACATATTTCTCCAATTAAACAACCTGCGAAGGAAGCACTTCTTCACATGACGATGGATGTGGGAGAAAAATTCCAGATAACCTACAAACATTCTATGAATTTTCCATGGATTGAAATGGACCCTGAGGTAAGACAGCAAAGAGAAAAATTGCCCTCGTCTCCATTTCCTGTGTTTTCTTTGGGAATAGAAACCGAGACATATTTCTGGTATTTTCTACATAAAGGTGAATGGACTTCTTCATCGTGGTAGGTATTTTTCAACACGGAATTCTTGAAAAGGGGATTCGTGTCAAAGTAAAAATCAATCTTGAAATCCTTGGGGTTATCAATTCTACACCACTTAATATCCTTTAGATACTTCATAGCACCTTTATCACAGTCTGTTATCTGTACTGAAAGGACTTCGATTATGTTCATTGCAGTGAGCCAAAACTTGGGAACTCCTTTCTCTTCTTCTTTGTTCTCATCAGTTGTAGTATTATTCTCAGGCTTGTCCTTTCTTTCAACATCAGTGATACCATTTACAATTTCAAATCGCTTTGAATATAATGGATCATACAACTTCTGATATTTAGCTTCCAACGCTGCTCTTTCCTCGAAGAATTTTTCTTCAAGTTCATCATGTTTTCTCTGAAGTTCTTGCAATGCTGATACTTGATCTTTTACAAAGAGAGAAAGAGAATCAAGAAAACCAGACTGCTATCCAGCAAGGTGTTGCAACTTATCCTTTAAAATGTTGCCAATAATGCATCCCGCCTTGGATGTGTTGCTTCCATGCAGGGAATATTTTCATCATTTTAATCACAAGCCTAGCAAGTTGCCTACACATTTCTCCATGTAACTTAGCATCATTAGCAGCTGACAAGAATTACTCTATAGCAGCCTCCATTGTCACTATCCATTTAAAATGAGGAGTCAAACAGTATTACTTTAACATACAACCTCGGCAATAAATGGATGAGAGTCCTATTGTTGCGCCAAGGAGCTCCTACCCTGCTTTAAAAATTTCTGATTGGCATTTCTTGATATTGTAAATTTCCTTTTTGTTTATTTAACAGGTTCAAATGCTCTAAAATAAAATCCTCTACTACCAATAGAAACAGGTCGCTTTACAGGAAAGGAAACTTGGCCAAAGATCAAGAGGTAGTGGAGGCAAAGTTCAAAGATTCCAAAAGCAACTGGACGAAGTAGTCATGTGACTTTCCTCATTCAAATCTTTGAGGTTGAAACAGGTAGAAATAAATTCTACACCATTTGCTTGCCTTTGTGGAAAGAATGACATATTCGAAGCATCTACATATTGCAAGTGTTATTGTGCCGCATTTAAAATAGAGATGTTACACTTACAGTGAGAGACCTAGAACATGAAATTTCTTCCAAAAAGGAACTACAACGTCTTCAACAATATGATGCAAGTTAGAGGTAATTTGGAGTTGAGATCCCTAGTTGATTAATAACATTGATGCGATTCTCAAACACATTTTGGATAAAGATATTGAGTAGAACAATTTCCAATATTTGTTACAACAGTCACAACTCAAATCTTGTGGGGTTGATAAATCGACAGAGGAGAAACAAATGGTTCTCACCATTCTCTCCAATCTTGGACCTAAATTCTCTGTATTCATATCCACATTCCATACTGTCAGATTTGCCTCTGGAGCCACCTGGAAGATGCCTTCTCTTGAGGAATTTATCAAATCCCTGACACAAGAGAAAACCAAGCTCATCAAAAAGGGTGCAATCAAAGTCCCAAGGGTGCATGAACTCATTGTGCATGATGGCAACCACAAATATCAGAAATATAAAGATAAATATAAGAGGAAATGCAAAGGAGAAAAGGGAAGAAAAGGAGAGAAATGCACATATTATCACAAAGGATTCCATTCAGAATCTGCATGCATGAAAAAAAAATAGATCTAATGTCTCAAATACTTCAGCAAAACAACCTTGGAGATCGCATCCCCGAGGGTGCAAAGAAGAAGAAGCTAGAAGATCTGAATTCTAAGAAAGGCAATTCTAGCCATGATTTGATTGCCATCAACTCCACTCCTAATGCTTGGATCATAGATTCGGGAGCATCACATCACATGGCTACCTCAGAAGAAGTATATTCTTCTTTGGATGCATGCAAAGGTCCTCCCATTCTGATGGGGGACAACTCTTCTGTCAAAGTCACCGGCAAAGGAAGGATTGAACTTACCAACAAAAGTTTTGAGAATATGTTGCATGTTCCCAAGTTGTCTGTCAACCTTCTCTCCATGTATCAGATGAATAATTCTAGCACTGGAAAGAGAGTCATATTCACACCAAATTCCATGGATATATACGACATGCAAACCAGCTCTAGGGTTGCAACCGGTGAGGTAAATCATCAGTCTATATTGTATACATTTTCTGAATTCATTGAACTTGATTTTTCTTTACTTCTTACTCATGCTGATGAAAGTAGTAGGATATGGAACGAAAGGTTTGTATATTTGAATTTCAGATACATGCAACAACTTAGAAAGCATATATTATTTGATGGTCTACCAGACATCCATTTCTCCAAGGGAGTATGCGAGGGATGTGTTGTCGGAAAATACCCTCAAGAGAAATTCAACAAGGAAAAGTCTCAGTGAGCTTCTATACCTTTAGATCTGGTCCATAGTGACCTCATGGATCCTTTTCCACATCCATCGATCAGAAAAGTGAGGTTTGTTCTCATTTTTGTTGAAGATTTCTCATGTTTTACATGGATCTACTTTCTCAGGAAAAAATTTGAGGTCTTTCAACACCTCAAATATTTCAAAGCTTTGGTTGAGACACAGTCCGAAAAGAAGATCAAAGTCCTCCAAACTGATAATAGGGGATATTATGTAAATCATGAGATCCATAATCTTTTTCATGAGGTAGGGATTCAGTTGCAGCATACAGTTCCCTACACTCCGCAGTAAAACGGAGTTGTTGAGCGGAAAAAAAGATCTCTAAAGGAGATGGCATGTTGCATGTTGCATGCAAAGTCACTACCATAGAGACTATGGTCTGAAGCACTTAACTATGAAACATACATCCAAACAGATCTCCCCATAGAAATTTCAAGGATAAGACCCCCTACGAGGCTTGGAGCAGCCTCAAACTAGAAGTGACCCACTTTCACATTTTTGGTTCTTGTGCATGGGTGTTTATGGATAAATTCGTGAGTGCGGACACAGACCAATCTCCCCAAGATCCACCTGGATCTGGAACAAACCGTAACAGAATACTACTCTTTCCCTAGATCTAACTATTGAATGAACTAAGAGAAATGGATAGTGTT
>WSFP011410602.1:0-24667 GCA_009831015.1 Picea engelmannii
ATGGGACATATTGTGAAATTTTGTCCAGCTAGACGAGAATAATACAAGAGGAAAAATAAGAGGCACCATGCCCATGCAATCGAAGATGAAGAGCCACCCGCAAAGATGATAAGAGAACAAATTAAAGTCTATGTCTTAATCTCGGCCCTCTCAGGATTGGTAACACCTGGAGAAGACACTTGGCTCATTGATAGTGGTGCCTCCAAGCACATGACAAGTCAAAGATATATTCTCTCTTGTATTTCAGAAAGAAGTTTTATCAGAAAGTGACACTTGGAGATGATTACCAATATCCCATCAAGGGAGTGGGATAATCAAACTACAAGCTTAATTCAGGGAATTCAATGAAGATGAAGGACGTACTCTATGTACCAGGTTTGACAAATAACCTACTCTCCATTTCAGCTTTAGAAAAGAAAGGCTTCAAAGTTGCCTTTATAGACGGAGAAGTTCTTATGTGGGATAAAGGAGAAACCATAAATGAGGCAATCATCATTGGAAAAGAAGAAAAGGGCTTGTATAAGCTAAAGGGTCACTCAAAAGCTACCATGGCCCACGCCATTGAGAATCCATGTGAACTTTGGCATAGAATATTAGCTCACATCAACTACAAGGCACTACCATACGCATGCAAAGTTGTCACAGGTCTACCAGAACTCAAGGTTGACTATGAAGGCGTGTGCAATGAATGTGCATAAGGGAAGAACATCAAGAACCCTTTTCCAAAGAGAGAAGCATAAGCAGAAGAAGTCCTAGAACTCATTCATTCAGATGTGTGTGGCCCAATGCCATCATCCTCCATTAGTGTGTATGTATACTATGTATCATTTATTGATGATTATTCTCGTAAGACCTGGGTGTATTTTTTGAAATCTAAAGATGAAGTGTTCAACAAATTCAAGGAATTCAAAGCCTTGATAGAGAATCTTTCTGAAAGAAAGATCAAGATACTCAAGTCGGATAATGGAGGAGAATACACCTCAAAAGAGTTTGTGAACTTCTGCAAAGATGTTGGGATCAAGAGGGAACTCACTACTCCCTATAATCCTCAACAAAACGATGTAGCTGAAAGGAAGAACAAAACGATAATGGAAGCCATGAAGACCATGATCCATGATCAAGATCTTCCAATGTGCTTATGGGCAGAAGCAGCAATGACAGTCGTGTATGTGCAAAATTGATTGTCCCATAGTGCACTTGGGTTCAAGACCCCAGAAGAGATGTTCATCGGAAAGAAACCAGAGGTAAGCCATCTCAAAATATTTGGCTGCCCAGTATTTATACATATTCCAAAAGAGAAGAGAAACAAGTTGGAACCCTCAAGAAACAAGGGAATATTTGTGGGATATTGTGAGGTCTCCAAGGCCTTCAAGATTTATATACCAAGTCACCATCACATTGAGATCAGTAGGGATGTGACCTTCGATGAAGATGCAGTGCTCAAGAAATCAAGAAGATGCCAACTTGAAGAAGTATATGAAGAGGAACCCATAATCCCCAGAATTGCAGAATCAGTGAGGGAGGTTCCCAGAGCTGTAGACCAGTGAGGGAAGTCGTAACTTTCCCTGATGAGGAAATTCTAGAATATCATGACATAGTAGAATTTCAAGAACCTCCTCAGTTGACGATCTCCCATAAAAGAAAGCATGCTTGGGAAAGAGAGCTTATTCAAGATGGAGAGAAGTATGGTGTTCCCGAAGGAACCATGAGACACATGAAGAGACCTAAGCCATTCTCTAGTTATATGGCTTTGATGTATGATATCCTAGAGAAAGAGCCTACTTGCTTTGAAGAAGCCATTCAGAAGAAAGAATAGGCAGATGCCATGATAGAAGAATACCAATCCATAATAAAGAACGATGTATGGGAAATAGTTCCCAGACCGAAGAGCAAGGATGTGGTATCTTCCAAATGGCTCTTCAAAATAAAACATGTTACTGATGGACATATTGAGAAGTATAAAGCAAGTTTTGTCGCTCATGGCTTTTCTCAAAAGGAAGGCACTGACTATGAAGAGACATTCACTCCTGTAGCCAAATACACTTCGATTAGAACCATCATAGCCCTTGCAGCTAAGATGAAGTGGAAGTTACACCAGATGGACGTAAAGACGTCTTTCCTAAATGGTGTCATTGAAGAAGAAGTGTATATAGAGAAACCTCAAGGATTTGAAGTTGAACGCAGGAAGTCTCATGTCTGCAAGCTGAAGAAGGCTCTGTACGGATTGAAGCAAGCTCCTAGAGCTTGGTATGGCCGGATAGACAGTTTCCTAACGAGCTTAGGCTTTACCAAGAGTAGAGTAGATTCTAACCTTTACTTCAAGGTTATGAATGATGATCCAATGATATTATTGTTATATGTGGATGACTTATTCTTAACTGGAGAAGAAAATATCATCACTGAATGTAAGAAGAGGCTCGCCTCAGAATTTGAGATGAAAGACCTTGGCCTAATGCACTATTTCTTAGGTCTTGAGGTATGGCAGAGTCCAGAGAGGATCTTCCTTAACCAAGGGAAGTATGCAGTCGAAATCTTGAAGAGATTCAACATGTTAGAGTGAAAGTCCATGAATACAACCATGGAAGCGAAGCTGAAATTGTTGGTTGACACTTCGTCATAATTGATTGATTCCACGCTGTATAAACAGATCATTGGATCGTTGATGTACTTGACGAACACCAGACCAGATATTTGTTTTGCCGTGAACACCTTGAGTCAGTTTCTGGTAGAACCCAGACATGTTCACATTGTGGCTGCAAAACATGTGATGAGGTACCTTAAGGGTACATTAGATTGTGGTCTCAGTTATGATGGAGATCATGATTTCACATTGAGTGGGTACACTGATTCAGATTGGGCTGGAAGTGTTTCTGATAGGAAGAGCACTTCAAAATGTTGTTTTAGTTTGGGATCAGCCATGATCTCATGGCAGAGTAGGAAGCAATCTAGCATTGCTCTCAGTACAGCGGAAGCATAATACATTGTTGCATGTTCTGCTAGCTGTGAAGCTATATGGCTTCGTAAGTTGTTGACTGGTCTATTTGACCTAGAGATGGAAGAAACCATGATCCTATGTGACAACTAGAGTTGCATAAAGATGACAGAGAATCATGTATTCCATGACAGGTCGAAGCACATAGAGATCCGATATCATTACATCTGTGACATGGTGCAGAGAGAAGCCATAAAGCTCCAGTACGTTAGCACGGATGAACAGGTTGCTAATGTGTTGACCAAGCCTCTATCTCGTGTAAAGTTTGAGCACTTTTGAGATAAGCTTGGTATAGTCCGAAAGGACCTTCCTCGAAAGGGGGAGTAGTGTTGAGATGAGATGTGACTAGTACTGTGCTTCCAACTTGATAGTTGTGATGTAAAGCCAATCTAGTATCTTGCTTCTAGCTTTATTGTTGTGACATAAAGAAAGATGATGAGATGAGATGTGACTAGTACTGTGCTTCCAGCTTGATAGTTGTGACATAAATCCAGTCTAGTATCTTGCTTCCAACTTTATTGTTGTGACGTAAAGAAAGACGATGAGATGAGATGTGACTAGTACTGTGCTTCCATCTTGATAGTTGTGACGTAAAGCCAGTCTAGTATCTTGCTTCCAGATTTATTGCTGTGACGTAAAGAAAAATGATGAGATAAGATGTGACTAGTATTGTGCTTCCATCTTGATAGTTGTGACGTAAAGCTAGTCTAGTATCTTGCTTCCAGCTTGATTATTGTGATGTAAAGAAAGACAAGTATCTTGTTTCCAGCTTGATTGTTGTGACGTAAAGCAAGACGAGTATCTTGCTTCCAGCTTGATTGTTGTGACGTAAAGCAAGACGAGTATTGTGCTTCTAGCTTGATAGTTGTGACATAAAGCTAGTCCAGTATTGTGATGATGAGCCAACCTCGTGTTGTGATGATGATGTATTAAGTTTTATACTAATCCATATTGATGTAGATGATGATTGCATTCCTTTGAGAATGACGATGATGTCAATGAGAAAACTTCTGATGATTTATAGATACGCTAGTCAATGTTCCAAGATGATATTGATGATGTTGTCCTCCTGATGTTGTTGATGATGCAGTCCTCTCTCTCGCCTGATGCTGTTATAGAATACCCTTCTTGTTAAGGGGGAGTGTTGAAATCATGTAATTGCAAAGTGTATTCTAATTATTATTGATATATTATTCATTGAATCAATCCCCATTGCAGATTGATCATGTCGACTATTGTAAAGGACAAAATCCCATTTTGTGGATTGGTCAAAATATAATTGTAATAGGCAGAAGAAGAAGTCGGCCCTGCCAGTGAAAAGACACCTCCACACGTGCTAGTGTTGTATAAATAAGGAGGCTAGCACCTTAGTTAGACACACACTCACTTGTTTATTGAAAGACAAGTTTTGAAGCTGCATTTGAAGAAGAGAGAGAGAGAAAGGCGCATCCTTGGGAGAGGACTTTCTGCATTTGTTTGAGCTATCTCTTGGCATTGTATTGGCTATCTATAATAAGGAACTTTTGCTGGGTTTTCTCCCCCATGAGGGTTTCCCAGGATAAATGATGTGTCTCTTGTGATTGTGTATTTCTCAGTGATCCTATCTTATGCTATTGTTATTTATTGAAATGCAAAGAACTCTACTAATATCTTAAATATTAACAGACATTGACTTCTTTCTGATGATGACATCATATTCTAGGGTTTTATGATGATGGGGTTTGATGACACTTGGTGCACTACTGATGATAGAGCATGGCCATGGACGATGAGATGCACCCTTTCCATCCTTACACTTTTTTATTCTTCCACGTGGCCTTGGGAGGCCCTCTCCTAGCCTTTGGAGGCTTGACGTAACCACATGTATGGCATCTATGATAACATTTTTGCATTTTTATGATTTGTAGAGGTTACTTGAGGGGACAATTGTGCTTATTATTGAACTTTCACTTTCTATGTGGACAAAGCGCTATGTTTGGCCTTATATAAGAAGGCTAGCGCTAGTATTCATTTGGATAATCACTTCTCTCACACTTGTGTGGGGTAACACTCTTGAAAAGTTCGTTTTTTAAACCTCTTAAGTTATTTTCTCTTATGTGTTATGCTTGAAGGAGGATTTTTGTGGACGTGTTACTCTCTTGGATGGATAATTTCTACAAATTAGGGTTTTATGCTCTTGATTCCTGGAAGAAGTAAGTAATTTTATGCAATTCTATTGTTTCTTGTTAGTGTTAAAGGTTAAATTGTTATCTTGTTGCAAGTATCATTGTTTGTAGAAACCCTAAGGGGAAGACATAAGTGTTTCTCTTGATCACAAAGTTTTATTTGTCCAAGTTTGTGAAGCATTCTTGCTAGGGTTAAAATCCTAAGGCCCAAAAATGCTTGCATTTTAGGGTTTTAACCCTAGACTTTGATCCTTGACCTGAGTGAAGCTAGGAGAAGGGAAAAACAACACCTAGGGCCCAAGTGTGTTTGCACCCTAGGTACCTTCTTCCTCAAAGCCTAAAACCTAAGGCCCAAGTGTGTTTGCACCTTAGGGTTTATACTTGGTCTCTCTGGTTTCATCTAGATCAATCTTCAAGCCAATTCATTTGAGACTCCATAAGCCCTAGAGGACAACAACATTGATCTAGAAATGTTCTTGTGGTGAAAGTAGCTATTAGAATCAATTTTCTCACTCTCTCAAATATCCTACTAACATTGTTAACCCTAACTCTAACAAACTCTCAATATTTATTGTTGTTGTTATAAAAGTTTGTTATAACCACTAAAAACTACATTAAATTGTTGCACACACTCATTTATAAGTGCTTTAACTTGTTTAGAAATTACTTCTAGCAATTGAATAATTTTATGCTTGATGAATGCTTACTTTTCATACTAAATCGCTAGATTTATGAGCACTTTATCTTGTTGTTGTTGCAAAATAGTTATTGTTGTTCTAAGTCTGGTTTATTGTTGTAATTTGCAATATCCATAGCATTTATTTCTTGTCTAGTGTCTAAAGGGATATTTCTGCACTCTATAACTTGAAAATTGTCTATATAAATTGCAAGTTGTGTATTGTCTCATACATGTACAACAATTATCTTGTTATCCTTTACCCCTCTCCCAGACCTAGACCTAAATAATAGGTGACCAAGATAGGGGGTGGTAGGCTTGGCTAATTCTTGTTATTTGATCCCTCGAGGTCACCAGGAAAGTCTCCCTTGTGGTGGACCTATTCCATCACTACAACAAGGGAAGTCTCTACTTGGGTGACAATGGTAGATTCTTCCATAGTTACACAAGATTTGCAGATCTTGTGGATGGATTTGCACTAGTGCAAATCCTGTGATAACAGGTACCATCCTCGAAATGAAGGGATGTGTCTAACAGGTTTTCTCGTGATATGTATTTCGTGAAGAAAAAATATATAAAAAATAAAAAATAAATAAATATATAGGAGGAAAAAAATGGGAGATACGACTATGGCTAAGGAAACCCCTAGTCTAGATGGAGGATGATGTGTAGCTAGTGGATTACTGGGAGGACCCCACTGAAGGATTTAGGGCCTTCAAATATTTAGGGTCTAGTCAAGTGAACAACCCTAGTGATGACATTGTAGGGGGTAAATGTGGTCATTTTTGTGAATCCTCACAAACTTTAGGTTTCAGGGTTGTAGTGGGTTGGACGAGCAAATTGAACGATGTGACGAAGGATGAGTTTAGCCCTGAAAAAATCAGTAAAGGTTGTTGTGTGAGGGTTATTGATATTGGCAATGGATATGATGGCTCGAGGCTCAATTTTCGAGCTCACAAATGATGTATTAATGGTGTTTTGTCTGCAACCTAAAGATTCATGTATTCACTCAAAGATTTGTGTCTTTTCACAACCTAAAGAATGCTCTCATAGGCACCCTAAAGTTTGTCAACCCAATGCCCTTGGAGTTGGGGAGGATGATGCACAAGGAGGTGGTTTCATTGGTCATAACCTTGATTTGAACTATCTGGTGGGCAGGAAATCGCCTTTGATGAGGAATTTTGGAGCCAAGGAAGAAGCTTGAAGGTGAAATAGTCAAAGGGTTGTCAAAAAGATAGTGGATAGGGTTAGATTGGTGGTAGGGGAAGATATTAGGGTGGATTATATTATGAGTCTAGTTGGAAAATCCATGGTGCGTAAATTCATGGGTCAGTAGTTCATAAGGGATTCGATGAATGAGTGGCTTCATCGTACTTGGAGGTTGATGATTGGTTATGCTCCAATCATTCTTTACTGGCCCATGGATGGTTTGGTTTTATATTTCATTTAAAGAAGGATGTGGCTTCAATCCTTGGATATAAGTGATCTTGGAGCTCCTCTTTTTTTATGTTAAATCCATGGCATCCTTGTGTTGACTCTCACTAAAAAGTGATCTTAAGGGTTCTAGTTTGGGTCAAAATGTCGAATCTACATAGGTTGTAGTGTATTTAGGGAGTAATATGGGGTAACTAGGGAGGTACCCAATGGAAATAATAATATGGTTATTGGGCACCTAGGGAGGTACCCAATGGGAATAATAATATGGTTATGTATTGTTATGTATGGAGGTCATTTCTAGTAAATAACGCCCATGTAATAGTGTGAAAACAAAAAATGTGAGAAGGCTTACTAGAAGGTTCCTTCTCTAGAATGTTCTTACATGGTACGTAGAATTATACAAAGAGGTAAAAGAAATGTAGCGGAGCATGGTGGAAGATTATTTTAATTGGAGCTTAACTCATTAGGAGGTTGCCCCCTCGAAGAGGCAAGACTTGAGAAGGAGTGGTTCCTTCCATAAAATTATTAAATGTAAGGTGTTACCCTACCTTAAGGGTTTGGGTATTAATAAAGAGTGAAGCATTTCTATCTTATTATTGGATATCTTTTGTGTGATTTTATATTCAGATCTGATGTACATAACATACCAAAAGTTGCCGGTGAAAGTTGGATCATGGTCGGAGACAATAGAATGGGGCATGCTATGAAGTTTGAAGATATTATCCATGAATATTTGAGCCAATGTGGATGTTTTGAACAGGTGTTGGAGAGCACATAAATGAACATATTTGGAAATGCGATCTACTACAACCATGATGACAGATTTGTTTCCATATTTGGGTAAGCCAACAATGAAATCCATAGAAATATCCATCCAGATGGGTGGAATAGGTAGAGGTTGGAGTGTGATCGTAATTTTGACTGTTTCACCCTTACTGAATTGACAAGTATCACATTCAGCCACAAAAGTGCAGATGTCTTGTTTCACGCCTTCCCCCAAAAAACAAACATTTGATCCTTTCATATGTTTTGTGAAAACATGAATGCCTGGTTGTTGGTGAAGCATGAAGTTCAGAGAGCACAATGGATTTAAGGTGAGACTGTGGGCTTAAATACATGCGACCATTATAGTGAAGCTCCTCATTGTGCCAAGAGTAGCTTGAAGATGTATGAGGATCTTGTTGGAATTGTTGGATTAGGCGAGTCAATTTGGGATCTTGGAACCATATTTGTTGAACAACCTTTAACCAATCAAATACAAGGAAGGAGAGTGAGAAGAGGGACCCTTCTTCTTCATATTTCCTTGAAAGGGCACCAACAACGACATTTTCTTTGTCTTTCTTGTAAATGATCTCGTAATCATAACCTAACATTTTGGTCAACCACTTATGTTGCTATGGGGATGAAATTTGTTGTTCCAAGAAATATTTGAGGCTGCAATGATCCATTTTAATTTGGAAGTGTTGCCCAAGCAAGGACGTCAGAGATCCACCGCATGTAGAATAACCAACATTTCCTTTTCATAGGTGCATTTTTCCAAGTGTCACTCAGATAGTTGTTTGCTAGTGAAAGCCAAAGGTCTATCATTTTGCATGAGAACTACCCCAATGCCTTTCCCAAAAGCATCACATTCCATAACAAAATTCTTGGTGAAGTCAAGCAATGCCAGAAAAATAGTCATGGACATAGCCTCTTTCAAGGCTTGGAAGGATTGATTAGTTGTGGGAATCCAGCTGAAAGCATTCTTTTTAAGGAGATCAATGAGGGGAACTACAATTTTGCCATAATTCTAAACAAGCTTGCAATAATAGCCCGTTAAACCCAGGAATCTATGCAGAATTTTAAGAGTTTTAGGGCAAGGCCAATCCTTCATAGCTTTAATTTTTTTAGGATCCACACAACACCATCCTTGCCAACAATATGCCCCATGTACTTTATTTCAGAAGCTCCAAAAGCACATTTATACTGTTGGAGAAAGAGTTTGTGCTGAGACAATAAGTGTAAGATTTGATCCATGTGGGCTAGATGGGCTTGCCAAGTTTTACTATAGATGAGGATATCATCAAATAAAACTAAGACAAAATGATGGAGGAAAGTCGTGATTCATGAGACTTTGAAAAGTGGAAGGTGCATTCCATAGGTTGAAGGGCATGACAAAGAACTCATTATGGCCCTCATGATTTTGAAAGGTAGTCCTGGGAATTTTGACCTCTTTCATACATATTTAGTGGTAGCAAGAACGTAGATCAAATTTAGTAAAGTATTGGGCACCACTCAATTCATCCAAAAGGTCATCAATCACAGAAATGGAGAATTGATCTTTGATGGTGATTTTGTTGAGGGTGTGAAAACCAGGACACATGCGTAAGGTGCATTCTTTCTTGAGTATTGTAACTACAAGAGAAGAATAAGGGTTGATACTAAGACAAATAACACCCTCTGCTATCAATTCTTGAACAATTTTCTCAATTTCATTTTTATGCGCAAAGGGATGACGATAAGGGAAAACAGTGGGAGGAAGACTATAAGGAATAAGAGGAATGGAATGATCATCTACACTAGGGGAAGGGGGATTTTCGTGTGAATTGTTAAAAACATATTGGTGTTTGGTAGTAGAGATTGAAGGTCGGGATGAATAGTAGGTGAGCGGGTCTTAAATGCTTGAATGGAATGGAGTTGGGAAATAATGACAAAATGACCTTTTTGAGTAGTTTTTCCATTCGATGGGAACTTATGATCTTAAGGGAGCCCGTCGTGATGCCTTGGGACTAATATTGTTGTCCATATTGTTGGAATTTCATGGTTAATTATTTAAAATCCATGGTGATGGGGCCTAGTGTGTGTATCCATTCAACATCGAGCATAATGTTGAAACCACCCATGTCAATAACAAACATATGAGATTTCAGGTGGTACTAACCAATTTTCAAGCGCACATTTTCACAATGCCCCCCACATTTCATGGTACCACCATTTGCAATCATGATTTGAAAATTGTTGACTACATGGATACATCACATCGTCGCTTGAGCAATGTGGTGATGAATAGAATTATGGGTGTTTCCACTGTTGACTAGGATAATGAATTTCCTATGCTTAATGTAGCCAATTAACTTAAGGATTTGGGGAGCAGAAAGACCAGTGAGGGCATTCAACGAGTTAAGCAGTTCAAATTCTGGTGGACCAGAGGGAGGGGTATGATCATCTACTTGGGGTAGATCTTCAGAATGGGGAACATCAAGAATAACTTTTGTTCCTTACACTTGTGCCTCGAAAAATATTTTTCATCACAATTGTAGCAAAGACCCTTAAGTTGGCGTTCAACCATTTATGCCCTGGTTAATTTGTGGATCTTGAGAGGAGTGGAAGGAGGGGATGGATTTGTGGGTCGATGGCGAGGAATAAAGGATGCTTTTCTATTTTGGGAAGAGGCTATCTATTTTTCTCCCTCAACACATTGAGTAGCTTCAAGCCAAGTATGGGGATGAGCCCTTAGGACATGGGCTCATATGTCAACCTCCAGGCCACTAGCAAAGAATTCTCAAAAGAGGGTGTAAGAACTATCGTTCGTTCAGAAAGCTAGTTGCTCAAAAGCAATGATATATTCTTCCACTATACCATACTATTTAAACTTGGTCAAATGATTGAAATAATGTGTGCCAGTGTCAAAGCAATCATAAATATCTGCAACAAACTGGGTCTAAGAAATATACCCTCCATGTGAATTTTTACGCCATTGCCACCATTTCCATTGTTCAAGATCCAAATAAAGGAAATCAATACGAAGTTTGGCCAAACCTTCAGTAATGCCATGCAAGGCTAAATAATGTTCCATTTGAGTGCCCCAACCTATGGGATCTGAGCCATCAAATTTATTCACGTCAACTTTGGGAAGATGAAATTCATGATGAGGAGGGTTGGAATGAAAGGGCATGAAATGGGAGGAATCAATGCCTTTTGGGTGAGAAGGTTGTTCAAAGGAGGTAGTGCCCCTGAATTGACTCATCCATTTGTGCATCTCGTCAGAAAAGGATTGAAGGTTGCTTTTCACGTGTTCAGGGAGGGTGTCAATTCTGGAATTGATGGTGGAATTGAGGGTATTAATATTGGCATTGATATGTTTAATTTTAGTTTGGTTATGGATGATGTCAGTGGACAAGGCATTGATGTGCTTGTCAACTTCTTGGTTGTGGGTTTGGTCCATGGTGGAGGGAAGATGCAAGAATTGGGCTAGTGGGTGTTGCTGTGAGGAATGGAAAGTCCTCACTCAATCATTTTTCAATCTCACTAGGACAAGGTGAGATAGGAGGGAATATTACCATGGGTTTATAGATTAGGAAAAAACATCAATCATCCCTCGAGAAATATGCTCTTGGAGATGAGATGATGTTATTATCAAGTTGTGTGTTGTTGTTAAAAAAAAGTGTAAAAATGTTTTGTATAAATGATTACAGAATAAAAATGAATGAAATCAAGTAATATATACGATCTGAAAATCATAAATACACAAGTCTAAATTGAGAAAAACCACACATGACTTTTATTAATAATAACTTTTTTGATTTACAACCAGAATGCCTCTTTTCAAACCCCTGCGAGGGTGAGGACCAAGATCAAAATATTGGCCCTCGACCAAGTTTTGTGGAAACGTTGGTCGTGTTTGACCATTTTTGGGACTTCGAAAGGCTGGTCGAAGACGGAGCGCCCAGGCGAAGCGGAGATCGCGAGATTTCGCCCTTTTTGCGGGATTTTTGGGTTCTAAGGTTTATGTAACGGGTATGGGGTGTCAACCCATGGGTTTACCCATGCTTAGGTCTCTTTTGTAATGTATAAATAAGTAGCTAGGCGATGTAAGAAAGGGTTGATGGCTTAGTGATAATATTAGCTATGTGCAAGAAGATGTGTTAAGGCTTGCAGAGCTAAGTGGAAGTGTTTTGTAAGTGCTTGGTGCAGACGGACTATGTAAGGCTTTGTGCTTTGATACAACTTAGGGAAGGAGGATCTGATGAGGTGTGTGCAAATCTCCTGTCTTATGCGAAGTTGGCGTTCTGTCTTGGTGCATGTAATAAGATTGGAAGAGACTAATAAGAAGAGAAGAAGATTGGTGGATGTAGCCCCACATTGGGGTGAACCACGTATATCCTGTGTCGATGTGCTTTGTACTATGATGTTAATGTTGTTTATGGATTTAATTGCTTAGTGTAATAATATTGTTGTAATAGGTAGATCCATTGATGCTTAGTGCTTTATACATGAATGAATGCCTAGATCTGCTCTGATGTTATGTGCTGAATGGTTAGAGGTGCTTGATCTTGGTTGTTACTGAGTTGATCTGTAATAAGGGTTTAACCTGTGATGTGAATAAGGGTTAAAGACTAATGAATGTTAATTTCTAAGTGCTCCGTTAAGTATTGTGATCACAGATCTGTGTCCCAGCTAGGTTGTAGGCACTTGAGTCCTACAACCCCCCCTGCCTCTACCTTGGGTGAGACTTCATCTGCTTCGCAGGTGTTGCCGAAAGGGCTGGTAGTTAGGGTTTTGTTGGTGCGTTGTTGAAGTGTTGAACCCTGGGTCTGCCCATGTGCCAACAAACGGTTATGTTGTCGGGACCTGAAACTGTGATTGCTGGGAACTGAAGAAAAGAGAAAGCTTTGTGAATAGATTTGTTGTTGTAGTGTGCAGTAATCTACTTGACTTGAGAAGCTTTGTGCTAAGTGAAGGAAGTCCGATCTGAAGAAAAGAGGTAATATATTAAATCGTTTTTCTATGAGAAAGGTAAGATAAGTGGAAATTTTTGCTTCGAAAGTATGAACTTAGGTATGTTTGATAGATTTGGTCCTAGTCTAAAAAATAGGGCACGGCTAGAAGAAAGAGTTGATCAGAATAAATTTGATAGATTTAGTGAAAGATATGTTATTCTTATGCATAGAAAGAATTTTTGGACTAACAAATGGATGCAGGACCCTAGAAGAAATTTTTTCAGGTTGCAAGTCCATCACTGTGATCCCAGTGCACGGTACAAGAAAGGTTGGGGATCATTTAAGAGAAAGAGAGGATTGACACTTTGTTATAGTTGCAAAAGACTAGGACATCTTGTTAAGGAATTCCCTGGTAGATGTCATATTTGTCTTTGTTGTAAAGTTATTGGTCATGAGGTTTTGGATTGCCCTAGAATGATTGCTAAAGTTGAAAAGATGAACCTGAGACAAGAAAATCATGAAGAAGGTCAAGAAACCAAGGATATGCTAGAGAACCAAAAAGAATCATAGACTATGTTATTACAGCTGAAAGAAACATTGAATCATCACAAAGACATCAGTTTACCAGAGATCTTAAAAGAGAAGGAGTGCATAGAAACCATAATAGGAGACTTCGACATAGACTGTGTTCTAGATGAAGAAACACAAGTGAATATCATGCCAGAAAGCACTTGGGAAATTTTGGGAAAGCCGACTATGATTCCTTCATTGGGAGGGATAGGATTGTTTAAAGGAAAGATGATAACCCTATGTGGAAGACTTACTCATGTACCTATGATAGCCCATGGAGCATTGACTAAAGAAGAATTTGAGGTCATTAAGTTTGTTGAGAATAACACTCCTTTTGCACTTATGCTAGTAAAGCCTTGGATTGAGAAAGATCAAATCCGAAGGAAAGAAGAAGAAGAAGCCACAAAACAGAAAAAGCAAGAATTAAGGGACTTCATAACCAGAAAAATAGCGAGACTAATACAAGAATAGGAGGACAAGTTGAAGCAGTAGAAGGCTGTTGAGGTTGAAAGAACGCAAGAAGGCTTACAGAACCTATCCATGGAGGAGAGAAGAGCACCTACCCCAGAAGAAGAAAGAGAAGAGGTACTACACTCGAACCCTTTGAAAGACCCTCAACAATGCGAAGTCCCTTTTCTAGGAGAAAATAAGAATAAGAATGGAAAGAGGAACCCAGAGACTCAGATCATAGGAAAGAAGGCCAGAAATCTCAGTAAGAAGAAAGTGGAGTTAGAAAAATTGCAGGAAGTTCCAGAGAGGACTTCACAGAAAGAAGGCTTATAGAAACCAAACCTCGTCGGAATAGCAGAACAATGTAGACTAACACTTTTCCATGGCGAAGCAATATGACCGTTGGAGGCATCCCGACTGTTAGAACTCTAGAACGGCTAGAAACACAGTTATTGCTGGAAAGATCACCATTGGACCGTTGGGACCATGCCATAACGAATGGAATCATATTGATTGAGGCTTTTTTGATCTGTTGGAGGAACCCGTTACAACATTGTTTATTTAATCCGTCGAATGCCACAATGGGGACACTTTGGCAAATTGTGATTATCCGAGCTAACAAGAGAACTAATTGCTATCGCGTTGTGCTTTTGAGACCTCGCCACCTATTTTTCTTACCTTGAGTGTTCAGTCATCTACCAAATTTATTTGTTTATGAGCGTGCATGTCGGGAAACCTTAGCGTAGTAGAGAAATCGGTAGAAGAAATCTTGATCGACCTTATGGTTGAGAAGGTCATGTCTACAAGAGTACAGGCCTCGTCGACGGCTGGATTGCAAGCCTCCCCCTCGACTGCACGTCGATCTAGCTGAACAATGACCGAGAAAAGAAGCAAGCACCGTGACTACCTGGCGAACGCGAAGCTGATCCCGTTGGTCTTGCCCGACTACATCCTGCCTTTGGCTGGCGTGGTTAGTCATGACAACGTCCCATGTGACTTCGAGTACACGCTCATCACTGCGTACCTCTCGAAGGGGATACACGCATTCAGACCGCAGCTAGGACTGATCCCTGATCTTAAGATCAACGATTTCAACCTTGGAGAGAGGAAGAATTGTGCACTGATTGCACCGCATCGATACCTAACCAAGACAACTCAGAAGAAGCTGAAGATAGTCCCCCGACCATGGATTAAGGAGATTGCGAGGTCCACTATTTTAAGCATCATGAAGATCCCCCACTTTGGCAGACATCAGGAGGTTAACGTGTGCGTTAAAATCCTCCTTTTGTGCTACCATGGAGGTTATCTCTGGTTAGACAGGCACATGACTGTGAATTCGACGTTGATCCACATGATCACAGGACTGAGCATGCAGGGACTGGACCCTCAACAATTCTATCCAGGGAAGGTTGCAGATTTCTCTCTGGTGCAATGTATAAAGGAAACCTACAACAATGTGGAGAAGGGGAAGCGAGGCTACAAGGTGGCCTCTATCCAAGATGGCACAGTGCGCCTAGCTTGTCAACTGATTGCTGGGAAGATCCTCAGGAAGAAAATGCCAGTGCAAGTTACAGGATTCGTCGTCGACCTCACAAGGAAGTGCGTCGAGGGCATGCAAATGAATTGGGCGAGCTACCTCATCAATTAGTTGGAGAAGGACTGTCGCGAAGCGCATGATCAAGGCTATGAATTTCACTTCAGCTGGTTACTAATTCTCATAGCATTTGTCTCTTGGGAGATGTCGGAGGGAGCGACATTCCTAGAAGTCGAGCCATCAGAACCATTGGTCGCGAGGTTCACCACCTTGTGGTATACAAGTGACATGGTGAAGCAGTGGCAATCAAACGTGGTGTTTCACACTTACTACCTACAACTCACACACGCCATTGAGTCATTCCCTCGAATGAACCTGAACACCTTGCATACTTATAGGCCAATAGTGAAGTTCCGCGCAGACCACCACATTATTTACATCACTGCATGCACAGACGAAAGCAAGGAGGTGCTGCAGTCTTACTACAAATTGACTGATGAAGACATGGAGGAGATAATCAAGGAATGGCCAACTGAATTCCTTGTATCAGTCGAGCAGACAGAGCTCTCCGACCCCGACATCATCGGAAGCCCTTTGGTCACCCGGACAGAGTCGGATGGACCAAGCAGTGCTAAGAAGAAGAAGAAAAAGGAAGAAGTGCAGGAGATAAACAATGCATTGGAGGAAACTGCATCTGACTCACCTGCAGGAGGAGGAGGCGATGAAGTAAACCAAGAAGAGGAAGGGGAAGAAGACAAGCAAGAAAAGGGTGAAGTAACACCGCCAAAGGAACCCCTTACAGAGGCTGAGACATCAAAGAAAAGGAAGGTTTCTCCAAAGAAACCCTCAGCATGGAAGAAGTCACGAGCCAATAAGCCTCAGTCGCAGAATGTGCTCACAATGGATGATATTGACCTCATCATCGCAACTGTAGCAGATGTGTTGGAGGATATCTTGTAGCGAAACGAAGCAAAGAAAGAGACAATGTATGACCGAATCGAGGTGGAGCTGAAGGGGGTAGATCAAGCTCTTTATTCAAGCCACCTAGTGTCTACTGTGCTGTCATCATCAAAAGCTGTGGAATTGGGGGATGATCCCACCCAACTGCGAAGGATAGCAGATGCTATAAAGGCTCTCCTTCGTCGAGTACAGGCAGAAAAAGAACAGGCCACAGAGGCCTTGAAGCAAGAAAAGGAGGAAGCCCTAGAGCAACTTCGGGTTGCACAGTAAGAAAAAGATGATATGAGAGCGAAGTTTGAGGAGGAAAAAGAGAAGATTCAGAGAGAAAAAGACGAGCTACTCGCAGAGCAAACTGTGGTCAAGGAGATAGTGGCTAGAGAACTTCACTCTATGTCGAGCTTGGCCCAGATGGAAGAAGATGCAACTGAAATCCAAGTGGGGAAGCTTGTTGAATTCATTCAGTAGCTTCAAGAAAGAGTAGCTAAGTTAGAACTGCAAGCAATGCCGAGCACTCTATAGGAAGTGTGGGATCAGCGGGAAGAAACTGTCAGGAGCGCAGTTGAAAGAATCAAGGCGTTGGCTTCATAATGCAAGCAACTGAGTAAGAAAAGTGCGCAAACTTATGAGCGCCTTGCACAAGACCTGGAACTGAGGACATTGGAGGCAAAACTCCAGGAGGCGAAGTAGAAGGCATCTACAGTGCAAGTGTAGTTGAAGTTGCTTACAACAGTGGAGAAGATGAAGAGGGCACAAGAGCAATGTGCAGTTCAGTAGCAGGTTGCTGCCATCCAGAGAAAAGTGATGGAGGTGACACATCGACTCCAGCCGGTGCAGGATGAAGCCTGCAACCTCTTTGAAGAGATCGAGGGATAAGGATCACAGCTGGAACAGGTGGTTGCAATAGTGTATTAACGCCTTGAAGGGCCTGTCACCGAGCAAGTCATTCAAGAGTTCGTTGAGTAGGAGGCTCTGGAAAAGAAACAACTTGAGGCAACTCGAGGCCTTTGATGCAGTGTTGACCAGATCAGAGTGACTCGGGACGAGTTAGAGGTGAGTGTTGGGGGCCTGTTGTCCCTCAACCAAGTTTTGTGGAAACGTTGGTCATGTTTGATCATTTTTGGGACTTTGACAGGTTGGTCGAAGATGGAGCACCTAGGCGAAGCGAAGATTGCGGGATCTTGCCCTTTTTGCAAGATTTTTGGGTTTTAGGGTTTATGTAATGGGTATGGGATGTTGACCCATGGGTTTACCCATGCTTAGGCCTCTTTTGTAATGTATAAATAAGCAGCTAGGCGATGTAAGAAAGGGTCGATGGCTTAGTGATAATATTAGCTATTTGCAAGAAGATGTGTTAAGGCTTGCAGAGCTAAGTGTAAGCGTTTTGTAAGTGCTTGGTGCAGATGGACTGTGTAAGGCTTTGTGCTTTGATACAACTCAGGGAAGGAGGATTTGGCGAGGTGCACGCATATCTCCTGTCCTATGCGGATTTAGCATTCTGGCTTGGTGCATGTAAGAAGATTGGAAGAGACTAATAAGAAGAGAAGAAAATTGGTGGGCGTAGCCCCACACTAGGGTGAATCACGTATATCCTGTTTCAATGTGCTTTGTACTAAGATGTTAATGTTTTTTATGTATTTAATTACTTAGTGTAATAATCTTGGAATAATAGATAGATCCATTGATGCTTAGTGATTTGTACATGAATGAATGACTAGATCTTCTCTGATGTTATGTTGAATGGTTAGAGGTGCTTGATCTTGGTTGTTACTGCGCCGATCTGTAATAAGGGTTTAACCTGCAATGTGAATAAGGGTTAAAGACTAATGAATGTTAATTTCCAAGTGCTCTATTAAGTATTTTGATCATAGATCTGTGTCCCATCTAGGTTGTAGACACTTGAGTCCTGCAACCCCCCCTGCCTCTACCTCGGGTGAAACTTCATCAGCTTCACAGGTGTTGCCGAAAGGGCCGGTAGTTAGGGTTTTGTTGGTGTGTTGTTGAAGCGTTGAGCCCTGGGTCTGCCTCTGTGCCAACAAATGGTTCCGTTGTCGAGACTTGAAACTGTGATTGCTAGGAATTGAAGAAAAGAGAAATATTTGTGCGTAGATCTGCTGTTGTAGTGCGCAGTAATCTACTTGAATTGAGAAGCTCTGTGCTAAGAGAAGGAAGTCCGATATGAAGAAAAGAGGTAATATCTTAAAACTTTTTACTGTCATAAAGGTAAGATAAGTGGAAATTTTTGCTTCGAAAGTATGAACTTAGGTATATTTGATAGATTTGGTCCTAGTTTGAAAACTAGGGCATGACTAGAAGAAAGAGTTGATCTGAATAAATATGATAGAGTTAGTGAAAGATATGTTATTCCTATGCATAGAAAGAATTTTTGAACTGACAAATGGATGCAGGACTCTAGAAAGAATTTGTGTAGGTTGCAGGTCCATCACTGTGATCTGAGTGAGCAATACAAGAAAGGTTGAGGATCGTTTAAGAGAAAGAGAGGATTGACACTTTGTTATAGTTGCAGAAGACCGAGACATCTTGCTAAAGAATGCCTTGGTAGAGGTCCTATTTGTCTTTGTTGTAAAGTTGTTGGTCATGAGGTTTTAGATTGCCCTAGAATGTTTGCTAAAGTTGAAAAGATGAACCTAAGACAAGAAAACCATGAAGACGGTCAAGAAACCAAGGATATGATAAAGAACCAGAAAGAATAAGAGACTATGCTATTACACGTGAAAGAAACACTGAATGATAACAGAGACATCAATTTACCAGAGATCTTAAAAGACAAGGAGTGCATAGAAACAAGAATATGAGACTTCGACATAGACTGTGTTCTGGATGAAGAAACACAGGTGAATATCATGCCAGAAAGCACTTGGGAAATTTTGGGAAAGTCGGTTATGATTCCTTCATTGGGAGGGATATGCTTGTTTAAAGGAAAGATGATAACCCTATTTGGAAGACTTACTCATGTACCTATGATAGCCCATGGAGCATCAACTGAAGAAGAATTTGAGGTCGTTAAGTTTGTTGAGAATATCACTCCTTTTGCACTTATGTTAGGAAAGCCCTGGATTGAGAAAGATCAGATCCGAAGGAAATAAGAAGAGGAAGCCACAGAACAGAAAAAGTAAGAATTAAGGGACTTCATAACCTGAAAAATAGCGAGACTAATACAAGAACAGGAGGACAAGTCGAAGTAGCAGAAGGTTGTCAAGATTGAAAGAACGCAAGAAGGCTTACAGAACCTATCCATGTAGGAGAGAAGAGCACCTACCCCAGAAGAAGTAAGAGAAGAGGTACTACACTCGAACCCTTTGAAAGACCCTCAACAGCACGAAGTCCCTTTACTAGGAGAAAATAATATTAAGAATGGAAATAGGAATCCAAAGACTCAGATCACAAGAAAGAAGGTTAGAAAGCTCAGTAAGAAGAAAATGAAGTTAGAAAAATTTCAAGAAGTTCCAGAGAGGATTTCGCAGAAAGAAGGCTTACAGAACCTGAACCTCGTCGGAATAGCAGAACAACGCAGACTGGCACTTCACCATGGTGAAGCAATATGAACGTTGGAGGCATCCTGACCGTTATAACAATGCTCCAGAACGGTTAGAAACATAGTTATTGCTGGAAAGATCATCATTGGACCATTGGGATCGTGCCATAACGGATGGAATCATATTGATTGAGGATTTTTTGAGCCATTGGAGGAACTCGTCATGACATTGTTTATTTAATCCGTTGAATGCCTCACTGGGGACACTTTTGCAAATTGTGATTATCCGAGCTCACAAGAGAACTAATTGTTATCGCGCTATCCTTTTGAGACCTCGCCACCCATTTTTCTTACCTTGATTGTTCAGTCGCCTACCCGAGTTATTTGTTTACGAGCATACAATACAAGCGACCTTAGAACAATAGAGAAATCGATAGAAGAAGTCTTGATTGACCTTATTTCTGCAGGAGTACAAGCCTCGTCGACGACCAGATTGCAAGCCTCCCCCTCGACTGCACGCCGATCTAGCCGAAAAACGACCGAGAAAAGAAGCAAGCAACGCGACGACCTGACGAACGCGAAGCTGATCCCGTCGATCTTTCCCGACTACATCTCGCTTCTTGCTGGCGTGGTTAGTCGTGACAACGTCCCTCATGACTTCGAGTACACGCTCATCACTGCATACCTCCCGAAGGGGATGCATTGATCCCTGATCTTAAGATCAGTGATTTCAACCTTGGAGATAGGAAGAATTATGCGTTGCTTGCACCACATCGATACCTAACCAAGACAACTGGGAAGAAGCCTAAGATGGACCCCTGACCATGGCTTAAGGAGATCTTGAGGTCCACTATTTTAAACGTCATGAAGATCCCCCAGTTCGGCAGACATCAAGAGGTTAAGATGTGTGTTAAAATCTTTCTATCATGCTACCATGGAGGTTATCTTTGGTTAGACAGTTGCGTAATTGTGGATCCGACGCTGATCCACATGATCACTAGACTGAGCGTACAGGGACCAGACCCTCGACAATTCTATCCAGGGAAGGCTACATATCGCTCCCTAGCACATCGTATAAAGGAAATCTACGATGATGTGGAGAATGGGAAGCGAGGTTACAAGGTGGCCTCCATCCAAGATGGCGTAGTGCGCCTATCTTGTCAACTGATTGTTGGCAAGATCGTCAGGAAGAATAGACCAACGCAAGTTACAGGGTTCTTCGTCAACCTCATAGGGAAGTGTGTCGAGGGCATGCAAATGAACTAGGCGATCTACCTCGTCAATGAGTTGGAGAAGGAATGTCGTGAAGCACAAGACCAAGGCTATGAATTCCACTTCAGCTGGTTACAAATTTTCATAGCATTTGTCGCTTGGGAGATGCCGGAGGGAGAGACATTCCCGGAAGTCGAGCCATTAGAACCATTGGTCGCAAGGTTCACCACCTTGTGGTATACAAGTGACATTACGAAGCAATGGAAATCACAATGAAACACAGTGTTTCACACTTACTACCTACAGCTCACACGTGCCATTTAGTCATTCCCCTGAATGATCCCGAACACATTGCATACTTACAGGCCACTAGTGAAGTTCCGCATAGACTACCACTTTATTTACATCACTGCGCCCAGAGAGGAAAGCAAGGATGACCTGCAGTCTTACTACAAATTGACTGATGAAGACATGGAGATAACCAAGGAATGACCGACTAAATTCCTTGTACCAGTTGAGTAGACAGAGCTCGCTGACCCTGACATCATCGGAAGCCCTTTGGTCACCCGGATGAAATGGGATGGACCGAGCAGCGCTAAGAAGAAGAAGAAAAGGGAAGAAGTGCAGAAGATAAACAACGCATCGAAGGAAACTGCATCTGACTCACCTGAAGGAGGAGGAAGCGATGAAGTAAACCAAGAGGAGGAAGAGGAAGAAGACAAACATGAAAAGGGAGAAGTAACATCGCCGAAGGAACCCCTTACAGAGGTCGAGACATCAAAGAAAAGGAAGGTTTCTCCGAGGAAACCCTCAGCACATAAGAAGTCAGGAGCCAATAAGCCTCAGTCGCAGAATGTGCTCATAGTGGATGATATTGACCTCATCATCGAAGCTGTAGTAGATGCTTTAGAGGATATCTTGCAGCGAAATGAAGCAAAGCATTAGAAAATGTATGACAGAATCAAGGTGGAGCTGAAGGGGCTACAACAAGCTCTTTATTCAAGCCGCGCAGTGTCTACTGCGCTGTCATCATCAAAAGTTGTAGAATTGGGGGATGAGCCCACCCAACTGCGAAGGATAGTAGATGCTACAGAGGATCATCTTCGTCGAGTACAGGAAGAAAAAGAACAGGCCATGGAGGCCTTGAAGCAAGCAAAGGAGGAAGCCCTAGAGCAAATTCAGGTTGCGCAACAAGAAAAAGATGACATGAGAGCGAAGTTTGAGGAGGACAGAGAGCAGATTCAAAGAGAAAAAGACCAGCTGCTCGCGGAGCAGACTGCGGTCAAGGAGACAGTGGCTAGAGCACTTCACTCTGTGTTGAGCTTGGCCCAGATGGAAAAAGAGGTAGCTAAGATCCAAGTGGGGAAGCTCGTTGAAGCCATTCAGTAGCTTCAAACAAGAGTAGCCGAGTTAGAACTGCAAGTAGTGCTGAGCACTCCGCAGGAAGTGTGGGATCAGAGGGAAGAAACTGTTAGGAGCACAGTCGAAAGAATCAATGCGTTGTCTTCAAAATGCAAGCAAGTAAGTAACCGAAGTGAGCAGACCTATGAGCGCCTTGCAGAAGACCCGGAACTAAGAACATTGGAGGCACAACTCTAGCAGGCGAAGCAGGAAGCGTCTACAGTGCAAGCACAGTTAAAGCTTCTTACAACAGTGGAGAATATGAAGAGGGAACGAGAGTAGCATGCAGTTCAACAACAGGTCACTGCCATCTAGAGCAGAGTGATGGAGGTGACACAACGACTCCAACCGGTGCAGGATGAAGCCTGCACCCTATTTGAAGAGATCGAGGGACAAGGATCACAGCTGGAACAGGTGGTCGCATTAGTGGAACAACACTTGGAAGGGCTTGCCACCGAGCAATTCATTTAAGAGTTCATCGAGCAGGAGGCTTTGGCGAAGCAACAAGTCAAGGAAGCTTGAGCTAAGCTCGAGGCCTTCGAAGCAGTGTTGCCCAGATTAGAGTGACTCGGGATGAGTCACAGGTGAGTGTTGGGTCCTTTGGCCCTCGACTAAGTTTTCTAGAAACGTTGGTCGTGTTTGAGCATTTTTGGGACTTCGATAGGCCGGTTGAAGATGGAGTGCCCAGGCGAACTGGAGATCATGAGATCTCACCCTTTTTGCAGGCTTTTTGGGTTGTAGGGTTTATGTAATAGGTATAGGATGTCAGCCTGTGGGTTTACCCATGCTTAGGCCTCTTTTGCAATGTATAAATAAGTAGCTAGGCGATGTAAGAAAAGACCGATGGCTTAGTGCTAATATTATCTATGTGCAAGAAGATGTGTTAAGGCTTGCAGAGCTAAGTGGAAGCATTTTGTAAGTGCTTGGTGCAGATGGATTGTGTAAGGCTTTGTGCTTTGATACAACTCGGAGAAGGAGGATCTGGCGAGGTGCGCGTAGATATCCTATCCTATGCGGAGTTGGCATTCTAGCTTGGTGCATGTAAGAAGATTGGAAGAGACTAATAAGAAGAGAAGAAGATTGGTGGACGTAGCCTTACACTGGGGTGAACCACATATATCCTGTGTCGATGTGATTTGTACTATGATGTTAATGTTGTTTATGTATTTAATTGCTTAGTGTAATAATCTAGGTGTAATAGGTAGATCCATTGATGCTTAGTGCTTTATACATGAATGAATGACTAGATCTGCTCTGATGCTATGTGTTGAATGGTTAGAGGTGCTTGATCTTGGTTGTTACTACGCCGATCTATAATAAGGGTTTAACCTGCGATGTGAATAAGGGTTAAAGACTAATGAATGTTAATTGTTAAGTGCTCTGTTAAGTATTGTGATCACAGATCTGTGTCCCAACTAGGTAGTAGACACTTGAGTCCTGCAACCCCCCTACCTCTACCTCGGGTGAGACTTCATCTGCTTCGCAGGTGTTGCCGAAAGGGCCGATAGTTAGGGTTTTGTTGGTGCGCTGTTGAAGCGTTGAACCCTGGGTTTGCCCCTGTGCCAACACAAAATTAGAAGTCCAAGATGGAATTTAACATCATACAAAGACAACAAGTGCTTGAAAGAAAATGACCAAGATTGAATACACTGGATCAACCAAGTCACAAGTCCACCAAGTCTTGACTTTGGAAAGTAATCTTAATCAAAATTGAAAATTAATTGAAATATTCTAAGAAAACTACATTGACTGCCCAGGGAAATGAATGATCTTTTGAAGCATGTCAAATATATTTGCTTCTTGGTCCTTTCTTCTTTTCCACCATTAGAAAGATGCTGATGTCAACAAGAGGATTTATCCCTTTAAGGAACTCAGAAATGAAAAGATGAAATTCATAAATCTCAATATGAAACAAGAGCAAAGCTTATAAGAAGTGTCTCTCTCTAATTCCTCATGTCTTCTTTGTCCTTCTTATCTTCCTTTTATTCTCTAAAAGGTAGTTCCTCAAGTAGTTGAACTACTTTTAGTTACTAAAGTTAACTAACTTTAGTTAATAAATAGGACAACAAATTTTATGA
>ML860648.1:8057-24666 GCA_009831015.1 Picea engelmannii
TTTCATTGACTTGGAGGAGAAAGATCTCAGAATGCATATAGAGATGGGCGATGATGGATGATACAGTGCAACTGGTATTGGTACCATTACCTTTCAGAGGGAGTCAGGTAAACCATTTCAATTGAAAAATGTTATGCATGTTCGAAGTCTGAAGAAAAACTTGGTCTCAGTCGCAATGTTGGAGGACAGAGGCTATGATGTTGTTTTTAGTAGTGGTAAATCCTACCTGCGACATAAAGCAATGGGTCAAGTCAAGAAGATAGGGATTTGAGTTAAGAATCTCTACATGTTGGAGGTAGCTGCAATGCCATGATAGGCAAGGCATAAAAAGTGGTGAGCCGGGATGAGGGCGAATTATGGCACAAGAGATTGGGCCATCTTCATCATGGAGCCTTGAAGATCATGCAGCAAATATCTACTGGACTTCCAAGGGGAACACTTGCTCAGTTAGATCAGTGTAAGGGGTGCACCCTGGGGAAGTATGTAAAGTCCACCTTTCATGAAAAGGAGAATCGTGTTTTGGTGATCCTGGAGAGAATTCACACAGACGTGTGTGGACCATTCTCGGTTGCTTCAACAGCAAAACATAGGTATTATGTTATTTTTGTTGATGACTTTTCTCGTAAATGATGGATATTCTTCATGTAGAAGAAGGATCAAACATTCTCAAAGTTCTGTGAGTTTAAAGCATTGGTGGAGAAAGAGTCGGGGAAGCAAGTGAAGGCTCTCAGGAGCGATAATGGTGGAGAATACATCTCTAATGAATTCAAAGACTTCTGCAGCAGAGAAGGAATTCGAAGAGAACTCACAACGCCTCATAACCCACAACAAAATGGGGTCGCAGAGAGAAAGAACAGAACGATCGTGGGTGCAACACGAGCGATGTTGCATGATCAGGGCCTACCAATGCATTTGTGGGCAGAAGCATGCAATACTGCGGTTTATGTGCATAATCATTGTCCTCATAGAGTACTTGGCATGAGTACACCTGAAGAAGCTTTTACTGGTAAGAAACCTGATGTTTCACATTTTAAAAATTTTGGCTCATCTGTTTTTGTGCATGTGAACAAGGATGCCAGGAAGAAGCTGGAACCGACTGTTGAAGTTGGGATATTTGTGGGGTACACAGAAACACCCCATAATTATCGTGTGTATTTTCCGAACAGTAAGATGATTGTTATGCGACGGGATATAAAATTCGATGAGGGGAAAGCCATGCGGTTGTCTCTTGAGAGGGAGCTAGACTTGCATGCAGAAGAGGAACTACTTGTTCCCAAGGATGAGTCTCAAGATGTGGATCAGCCACATGAAGAGGTTCATGGAGTGGAGGAAACCACTCAAGCAGAGCCATCCATCAGAAATGGCAGAAAGCGCACCACAGAAGTTGACAGATTGAGACTAGATGCTGCATAGAATGTAGGAGCCCCTATTTCACAGTGCAGACAGAGACAGTCTCTTGATCGATTTGCTAGATACATGGCTCTCATGAGCAAATGTATTGTGACTGAACCATCTTCCTTTTAGGAAGCAGTGCAGGACCCCACTTGGGTTGATGCTATGGTAGAGGAGTATGACTCCATTGTAAAAAATAGTGCATGGGAAATTGTCCCAAGATTGATTGATAAATTAGTGGTAGGTTCGAGATGGATCTACAAGGTAAAGCAAGCTGCTGATGGGAGTGTGGAGAAATACAAGGCCAGGTTTGTGGCCCGAGGCTTCACACAGATCAAGGGGATAGATTATGATGAGACCTCTGCACCTATCGCAAGGTACTCTTCCATAAGATCCATCCCTGCACTCTCAGTGCAGATGGGCTGGCGCATTCATGAGATGGATGTAAAAATTGCGTTCCTCAATGGGATCATTGAGGAAGAAGTGTACATTGAGCAGCCATAAGGTTTTGAGACCTTTGACGGAGAGTCGCATGTGTGCAGACTTAAGAGAGCATTGTATGGGCTGAAGCAAGCACCCCGTGCTTGGTACACTCGGATAGACAACTATTTCACCGGATTGGACTTCACCAAAAGTGAAGTAGATGCAAACCTATACCAAATTGTGGTAGAGGGTAAGCTTTTAATCATTGTGCTTTATGTTGATGACTTAATACTTACTGGTGATGAGCAACTGATACACTCATGCAAGGATGACCTTGCAAAGGAGTTTGAGATGAAGGATTTGGGCCTTCTTCATTTTTTCCTTGGTTTGGAAATATGGTAGCGAGATGGTGAACCTTTTGTGTCTCAAGGAAAGTATGCAAGAGAGATACTAGGTATGTTTCACATGGAGGGCTGCAAACCCATGGATACTCCTCTTCTAGGAAACTGGAGGAAAGAGGATGCTACTTCTGGAGAGGTAGTGGATGCTACTGTCTATCGACAGTTAGTGGGTTCGCTAATGTATTTAGTGAATACGAGACAGGACATTTGCTACGCGGTTAACTAGCTAAGTCAAGCGATGGTTAAGCCTACCAAACTCTTTTGGAAGGCGGGTAAGCATGTCCTGAGATATCTGAAGGGCACATCTGAGTATGGATTATGGTACAGACAGACAGATGAGGTGAAGTTGCATGGCTTCACGAATGCAGATTGGGCGGGCAGCCCAACGGATAGAAAGAGCAAATCAGGGGGGATCTTTAGTATCAGATCTACAACTGTTTCTTGGTACAACAGGAAAAAGAGATCCGTGGCACTTAGTTCAGCGGAAGCGGAATACATGGCAGCGAGCCAAGCTGCATGTGAGGTTATCTGGATGAGGAAGATCTTGGTTGGTTTGTTTGGTTCTCATTTAGATCCGACAATGATTTATTATGATAATCAGAGTTGCATTAAACTCTCGATTAATCCCGTGTTTCATGACATATCTAAACATATAGATATCTGGTATCATCATCTCAGAGATTGTGTGCAGCGGAAGATCATGTTGCTTCAATACATTCCTACGGAAGATCAGGATGCGGACATTTTGATGAAGGCGCTCACCAGGAGCAAATTCGAATATCATAGAGACAGGATTTGGGTGAAGGATAATCCCTTTCTTGTTGAAAGGGAGTGTTGAAAAGTCAACAAGAAACATGTGTCTAATTTACTTTTCCTTTAAATAAATTAGACAATAAATATTAATCTATTATTTCATTCATAACTGAGTGAGTTGGATTTGTAACATAATCATAAGTGTAGTTAAGTGAGTTAAGATCAGTTGTACTAGTTGTAACTAAACATGCACTAGTGAGAGTTCAGTTAATCAGTGAACTCACATGCAACTGAAGATTCACCACGGTTAACTACATGCATGTCAGATCCAATGGAGACTCAGTTGAGATAACAGGTGAAAGGGACAGTTTGGCTATCAGTTGTGATTTGATCACACATGCAGTGAATATGCTTATGAGCATGTGCAAACCAGACAATTCGTGAATGTATTCGATTGTGAGAATTCGAATTGCAGAGATTGTGCAGAGGAGGCAAGTTGTTTGGACACAGGAATTGGCACACGTGTTTGCTAATTTGTGTATGACAGTGTGAGACGATTGTATTGTACTGAGAGCTCCTGGATTAGAGTTTTGTATGAGATCGTTTCATGATTCATGATATACATAATATATGATAGTGGGGTTTTTAGCTTTACACTTTCTCGGTAAAAATTATGTGTTATGTGTTATTGATATTTCACTTTGTGATTGTGGTTGTGATAGTGGTTTAATTTTCCGCAAGAATAATAGTAGAAGCGATTCTGTATTTAATAGTGGCGTAATTGTTAGATCAAGAGAATCACAAGAAATACTTAATTTGTATTGAATTTTCTACACTGAGCTCCGCTATACTTCACCAAATCTCCCGCATCAACCCACTATTATAGAATGCCAAACAGGCTCTATGTTTCCCTCCTTTGATGCAAAGAAAAACCAGATGCGAAGGGGCATTGTCCTGTATGTCACGTGAAGGAAAAACCAAATGAGTTTAATTGCCTCGACCTCAAATTCAATGTTCATATGTGAGAGTTGTAGAGGCCACATGCCATCCATCCCTACATGACCTCCAACTATTGTTTTGTTATAAATGCTAGTTGGGCTATGTGCCATTGTTGATTATGGGATGTAAAGGGTGCTTGGAACCCCATTTTTATAAACAGTTCCATGCCTTCATTCCGATGCCACCTTGGCCCAATGATTGACTTCGGCATTAGGTGCTATTTTGATACGAAGAAAGTGGATTTTATCAAAGTATAATGTGAGCCTCCTAATACTTAGAATTACTGAACTAATTTTGCTCCCCGTGGGATTGCCTAATTTCTTGACTTTTTTGATAACCAACAAAGAGTCTCCTAATACTATCAAGCTTTTGATTTCTTTGTCCTTGGCAATAATGAGGCCACACCATAGGGAATAGGCTTCCGCAAGATTGTTGGACATGTTCCCAATCCCCATAGTGTAATTTACTATCTAGTTTCCTCTGGGATCATGAATTACCCCCCCACACCTACGACCCTTGGGGGATTAATAATTATTAAAAATGAATGTCTAAGTATATATAAAAGGGGAAAAGAACAATAAGTGGTTATAACTTGTTATAGGAGGTATTCAAAAGACAAAGACACAAAATAAGGTAACGATAATTATAGACAATTTAAGTAAGGGGAGACACTAGAAACACAAAGAGAGAGGATTAAAAATTGGAAATTAATTAAAAAAGGGTATTGACACAATTTGTCTAAACATTCAACCCTTTGAACTTTTTCATCGGAATCCGGAGAAACAAATCTTGGTAAAATCACCTTTTTTTGTTGTTGTTTAAATTGCATTTTTGAATGCATAAATGATTCAACACCCTGAAAAACCGTCCGGGCATTCAAATTATATAGACGCAATCACTTAAATATGGAGTTCCAACAAATTTTGGCTAGATTTCGAGCAAAATTAATCGGAAAATATGCCCATAAAAACACAAAAAAGTTGAACATTTAGGTTAGGCAAATTAAAATATGCATGTATAAGATGGATAACATTAAAATTAAAAAACAAAGATTAAATTAATATAGAAAAGAAAATGATCAATAATTAATTTGAGGAGGAAAACATTGAATACTAGGTTGTTGAGATTGACTAAGTTTATATCCATCTTCACAATTAAAGTTATTATAATGTTTTTCGATTTCTAGGATTTCTCTAACAATATGTGTCGAATAATGAGGAGCAAATATAAGGACTTTGATGTGATCGAAACAAATAAGTTGTTTAATGTTGTTAGAGTGTTTTGTGATCCTAAATTTGTTAAGATGATTACGATGGATGTCAATTATATATTCTTTAAGAGAGGTTTGGTTGTCAAAACCAATTTGACCAATGTTTGTCATCTTATGCTTATGTATTTTAATTATGCCTTAAGCCTTACCTTTTTTCAATTCCCCTCAAATTTTTAATCCTTTTTATTTTATTTTATTACTCCCTACTTAAATCTCCTTTTTATTTTTATTTTTATTTCTATTATCACTCCCTACTTAAACTTAAATGATCCATGTTTTTTTTTATATCTCTCTATTTGAAATTTGATACCTCCTATAACTTTTTTTCCAAATGAAAATTTTCACCTTGTATTAAATTTGGAGTTTGCCAAAATATATACAATATTGTGTCCATACAAAGAAGGAATGAAAGCGCCAAGCACATCAAGAAGATTCCGAAATATTTCCCTTTCGAAAAGGAGGAAGGTCCAAGTTAAGCAAATCTAGTTGTAATAAAACAACCCATCCCCATATGAATAATCAAAACTGGCTGTAACAAAACAACCCATCCCCATAGAAAAGGATAGATCCAAAACTAAGAGTAAAAATAGAAAAAAGAGAGAAACAGTAATAAGACAATATATCAGACATTAAGTTAGAATAGAGGAATGTGGTGAGTTTGGCTCTCACGTCCACCTATCCAGAGATGATAAGACAAAAAACCAATGTGATCTAGTAGGGATTTTTTGGATAGAATATCGGCTTCCAAATTTAGCTCCTTGAAAATATGTGAGAAGTTGATCCAATGGAAGGTCCGAGTTAGGTCCATGATTCTATCTTTCCAACATTCTAAAGCCGCAACTTAAAGCTTCCCTTTTCTGTTTAACCAGTCAATAATGATTTTGGAATCTCCTCTCACATGAAGATCCAAAATATTATGACGAGAGGCCAAAAATAGTGTGACCCAGGCTCCAAGTAGCTTGAATTTTGTGTTTGTTTCGTTGCCACAGTTTAAGGTCCAAGTGATCCATGTGCCATCGCAGAGATGTAACCTCCCACCGGCTCCACAAAGCAAGCCTGAAAATTGAGAGGCTCCGTTGAACCAAGCACAGTTTCCACTCAACTGTGTGAGAGGTGGAATAGCACGAGGGGCATAAATATTTTTAAGCCTTTCAGAGTTCAACTCTCCCAAGATAAAGAAGCATATAGTATATATGGAGACAAGTGTATTCTAAAAAATTGCCTTATTGTGGGAGATCCAGACATACCAGCAAACAATGACTGGTAGATGTGGGAAGTTTGTGACCTGTAGAGACCAATTCTCCAAGCATTCCTGCAAATTTGTGCCCATCCACATCAGATTTTGTTTGAGAACTGTTAGGATTTTAATCCATATCAATTTTGTAATAGGACAATCCCAAAATAAGTGGAAAATAGTTTCAGAATTGCTGCGGCAGAGATAGCATAAATTTGGTCCTATCCATCCTCGGCGCTGAAGAGTATCCCAAGTTAAAATCTTGTCATTTGTAGCGAGCCATATAAAGAGTTTTAATTTTGATGGTAGGGTCCAATGCCAAAGATTTTTCTGCTAGCTAGTGCACCTTTGAATCTAGATAGTAGATGAGATAGCTTTGTAAATGTTTCTTACAGTCAAACTGCCAGAGTTGTTCCCTCCAGTCCAGAGAAAAATGTCATCCGCAACATGAAGTCGGATTCCCACACCACTTAACGCCAAGCAGAATGTGGTCCACTCCTGTGCAAGAGCACCCGATAATCCTAGATCTGCACTTGATTTCCACCTTGTAAAAGTAAGCCTATTGTCAATGAGGATTTGTGCTTGAAAGATGATTTTTTTTTTGACAGTTTTATCTGTTCCAGTAATTCCCGTGAGAGGTATGACGCAGATCCAAGCCCCATAATCGCATCCTTGCTGATGTATATTTCAAGGCCCGAACCCGATTTCCAGCAAATCCATTGGCGAATGTATTTTAGGTTCTTTGTGATGGATCACCGGGTCGATGAGGCGTTAAGAGTGCAAATATCCGGTAGTCCGAGCCATCAAGCAATAGATAGTGGGAAGACGTATTTCCCAAAAATGATACGGTGCTAGATGTCGTCCTAAGTTAATACACACCATAGTGTTTTGGTAGCCAGTGCTTGTTTGAAGATAGTGAGGTTACGTAGTCCCCAGCCACCTGCCGACTTTAGTTTAACAACGAGTTCCCATCTACAGGGATGAAGAGTATGATGATTTGTGTTGCTAGACCATAGAAAATAAAACATCAATTTCCCAATCCTGTTCAAAATAGAGGGAGGGATAATGGCTAGAGTCATCCGGTAGACCGCCTGGCCTTCAAGCATCGATTTTAGGAGAAGAAATCTCCCACCCAATGTGAACCATCTTTTGCACCAATGGGTAATGCGTTTTTCAAATTTTACCAACAACCAATTCCAATCAGAAGTTTTGTAGCAGTCCGGCCTAAGGAAGTAGCCTAGGTAACAAAAACCTAGTGAGAGCTCTTGAAATCCAAAAGGAAAAATGGATTTGAAGGTAGCTAGATCTGCCTCCAAGAGGCCAGAGTAATGGAAGGTGGATTTAGCTTCATTTATCTAGAGGCACGATGCACCGCAAAAGAGATTTAGAATCACTTTGATTTCCATCCATTCATTTAAGTCTGCTTTGGTGGCAATAATTATGTCATCCACAAAGAAAAGGTGCAACACTTTTGTTAATCTTGACACATTGATGCCGGTGATAAGTCCCTCTTGTTGTTTCGTCTTGAGAAGAAAGTGCAGGCCTTGCAAAGCCAATATGAAAAGGAGCGGGGAGAGAGGGCATCCCTGTCTCAAGCCCCTTTCATTTTTGAAGAATTATGATGCTTCACCATTGATTAGAACCACAATGGATGCACTAGTCACACACCCCATAATCCATCTTGTGAAGTGTAAACCGAAGCCTGCTTGCAATAGAATAATTCTAAGGTAGTCCCAACTGACACAGTCGAAAGCCTTTTTTAAATCCAACTTTAAGACCAACGCTTGTAATTTTTTGTTCTTTATGCTATGTAAAACCTCCTGGGTCGATCCAATAGCGTCAAGAATTTGCCTACCTTTGATGAAACCCAACTGTTCCTTCAAGACAAGACGAGACATAAAAGGTTTGATTCTTTGGCAATGATTTTAGTAATACACTTATAACAGAGGTTGCAGAGAACGATAGGATGGTAATCGCTGAAGGTACAAGGATGATTTGATTTGGGGATCAAAATCAGAAATGTGGAATTTAGAGCACGATATACAGTACCTCTGCATCTGGAGTTTTCGATGAGATCCCGAAGATCATCATTAATCAAGTCAAAATAATGGAGGTAAAATTCAACTGTCTAGCCATCCAAACCTGGACTTCTATAACTTGTTATAATTACCTATGGTTCTTTTCCATTTTATTACTTAAACCTTTGTTTCCAATAATTATTAATCCTCACTACTTATTTTATTATTAATTTAATTCTTTAAATTTTAAAATTTAATAATAAAATGTCAATATTTATTTCTCTTAACTTTTCTTTATTCTTTTCCTTTGTAATAATTAGCGTTTATTATTATTAATGTAATATATTTTATATCTTCCGATTCGTTATTAATAAATCAATATGTTATTATTATTAATATTTAAATTAATTTATTTTTAATCATAATTTTTTTTACTATTTTATTTAACCAAATCTTCTTTATTTAGTTATTTATTTATAATTTATTTGAGAATTTTAACAACTAATTCAACTTACAATTTATTTATTCTTCTTAATAACTACTTTTTATTATTTTGAAATTTTGAATAAATTTCTTGATTATAGGTAGAATGTTCACTTAAAATATTGAAAATATTTTATAACTATAAACATAATTTATTCATAAAATATTTTTTATAATAAAAAAATCATACATATCATTTATATAAAAATCATTATTGAAAAAAACATGATTCACCAATGAATTCAAATTCAACAAAGTTAAAATTGTATAATAACAATTTTAGTAACTTAATAATATGATAAGATAAAAAAGGAATGTTAGTACCTAAAAAATGAGGAGTTCTCTTAGTCCATCTTCACAATTTGAAGTTGTTAAAATGGATAATGTTCTATTATATTTACATCTCACAACATCTTTAGGCATACAATATTTTCTATGGGTAAAACCTTTTTGTTGTTTGGTAACCATAAATTATACTCTTCAAGAAATTGTGATTAGCTTTATAATCACAATTCACATTGTTATAATGACACATAAATTTTGTATTATATTAATAGTTTCTTTCTAATTATGTAGGTGTATATTAAATATGTATTTTGAATTAATAAATATATAATTTATAAAACATTATACAAGTATAGTTTGATTGGTTAATTTGAATGATTAAGTATTGTAATTTACAAGCAAAAAGTTTTGAAATCAAATTTCCAAATTAACTACTCAAGTAGACTTTGTATTCAATTATTAAATACTATTTTTAAAATAAAAAAAATACTTAAAAAATTTCATAAAACTTATATTTCAAAGAAAAAATACATATACAGTGATACCATTTCTAAATATGATGTTCTTTCTCATCACTAATCAAGTTATAATTGTTATATATATCATCACTATTCAACTTATAATTGTTATATATAATGTACATAATAATTACATTGTCACTATTCAATTTACAATTGTTATGTATATAATGTACATAATAATTATATTATCACTATTCAATTTACAATTGTTTTGTATATAATGTACATAATAATTACATTTACATCTTTCTTAATATAAGATACTTATATTAATTATTGATATAATTGAATGTTTCATATGAGATATGTATTGACTGATAAAAATAATAATTGACTAATAAAAATAATAATTGAATGTTTCATATGAGATATGTATTGACTACTAAAAAAAGTCAAATACACTATAATGCAACCGTGTTGGTTATTTCATCACAAATTAACACACTAAATAATGTGAAAAAATCTATTGCTTTGGATTTTTGAAGCTGCCCTCCACCTCCAAGCAAACCGGGAGCACCCTTCCTTAAGTCCCCAGTCTGAAGATTCCCCACCGGAATATTCCTTGCTGGATAGCCGCCGGCTGATAAGATGCACGGACACCAAGCATAAATTAAAATGCCGTAATTATATTTTTACCCATTGTCGGACGCTTTTCGATGCGTGCACAAGATGGACACTAAAACTCAGGTCTGGCTATGGCGGACGAGGGTTCCAGATACGAATCTCCAAGGGGCGTTCTGATCCCTTTCAGCTCACTGCGGTCGTTCTGATCCTCAATCCATGTAAAATTTCGGATTTCTCACCCTCCAAAACTTCAGGCTTGATCGTCGCCGCGTATCGAAATTCGATCTGATCCGGGAAATATTTGGATCGAGGGTAAAAGAGCATCAGAACCCTAGCAATATCTATCGATTAACGGGGAGGGAATCGATTGCTGAACGGAGTAGTAAGATTTGCGTGAAATTTGAGCTGGATTATTCGAGGATACAGGATTGAATGGGCTGGGTGTCTGTTTGATACAACAAAGTGATCGGTTAAAGACTCAAGAGAATGGGATCGTTAAAACCCTCAATGCGTTCGAGAGCCTTGGCTCCTTCAGGTCCCGCTATTGCCAATGGCACCGTGAACGGGGATGGTGCCCTTCTCTCAGACAAATTGAAGGTTTTCAAAGGAGATAATTTTGATGCAGACGGCTATGTTCAGCTCAAATGCCAGTCTATGAATGAGAAGGTATGCATTTGCTCATTCTCAGTAATTAGTTTATCCCTGGCCAGTTCAATTGCTGGTTAAATTGGTTATAAATCGATATACCGAAAATTTGCGAAAATATTTGGCTCAATTTTTTACGTTATTTAGAAAATATGTTTCATAATTCTACGGAGCAAAGAAATTTGGAGTGCAGGGAGAAAATTCCAAAAAAGGGCAGCAAATAGGCCGTGGCCACAGACACTGATCAAGGGCTAAAAACAGTCCAAAAGCGAAAACCATATTCCTAAGAAGAGCAAATCCGCGTGAGAAACAAAATAGCCGAGATACCAATTATACCCCTTTCATCAAACCCCGGGCAAATTGCAAGGGAGCAGCATGTGCCTGGACAATAAAACAGCTGAACTAACCTCGGACCCCGCATGCCGTTGATATAGCATGCGGGGAAAAGCACAACTGTAAAGCAGAACAACTTTTGTGACACAGCTTGCGAACTTCGCCAAAAATTGTATGAATCAATAGTAAAATTTATATTTTATTCTGAAGCTTTGGACAAATGTGTCCACCCCTTTATGCTTATTTGACGAGTCTATTAGATTTTCCCCGGCAAGTAGTTGATGTGGAATTCATTCATAACCACACGCAGTTTTTAGCTTCCACGTATTCGATGTCTACTGTGGAATCTGTTCATCATAGCTGATAACTTAACTGAAAATAGTCATTGAAGTCCATCGAATGTCTATGTCAGTTAAAAGTTGAAACATGTTTTCTGGACTTTCTAAATTATATGAATACCATTTACAGAGAAACTACAGAGAGACACATCACGGTCAGTATTTTTGTTCTGATGCAAGAACAAATTGTCTCATAGAAAGGTAAGGGAACTTTTAACATTGTAGCAGAAAGCCAGCAACCTGTAGATTATATGACATGATGCCTTGTGTTCAAGCGCTAGGAGTCCATTTGAGGAATAACTGGGGGTTTGCACCTCAGAGCCAGCTGCATCAGAAAAGAAGTTCGACCTATGCTGCAGTTATAAAGATTCTATAACTTGCGATGCAAATGGTTTGAGATAACACACAAAAAAAGGAAAGCAATTTTTAATGTTGTAGCAAAAGCCGGCAATTCAGTGATTATTTGATGTTGGTGTTTTGTGCGTGCAGAAGTGCTTTGAATTTTAGGAAAGTATAACGGGCTATTTATTACCAAATGATCTACTGTTTGGATGAATTTCACAAATAAAAAAATTTCTAAAAATCATCAGCCGGTTGCTTATGTAATAAACTACTAATCCTTCTATATTCGGCCAAGTTTGCATGGACAAATAATGAACTATATTGCTTCCTTGAGCTATTTTCACAATGCATATGCTCAAGAAATATGCTAGATATGATATAGTTATGTAAAATATTTGCTCCCTTAAATTCTGCCTTTGATAACCAACAGTGTAATTCTCCAAAATTCAAACCTTGTAATGATTTGTTTCGACAAAAGCATAATTTGTCTGGTTTGAAATATTTCTAGGATTTAAAGGAAACTTGCTTTAGTTACAAGAAATGTTCATTGGTTCTTATGAGATATCCATTGATTGCTAGCTTAGAAAAACACATTTTAGATTTTCAAAATGTTTCGTAAGTGTTTCCCAGGCTAGTCCAATTGGTAAAGAGCTACCTGTTTCACCCTAAGTTGCATGAAACATGGACAGTATACAAGTTTCTGAAACGGGAATGCCTGGAAACATGACCCCCCCAAAATGGGCATGCGGGGAAATGCAGTATATCAAAAATACAAAAAATATAGATATATAGTTTTTTTTATTAACACATTATCTTGCAAGAAAATAAGAATGTTACACATAAATGACATTTTAGAAGGAAACCCATGTCTATATTAACTGTCATAGATGATTACATGATTCAAAATCCCATAGTTTGGTGGTATTTACTAATGCCAATCCCATATCCTCATACATGATGGAATCCAGCGGAAACTCTACAATCCTGCCAACCCTGAAAACCTGCAAACTGTTAAAGTCTGCTGAATACTGAATGGGATATGAAATTCTACTTTCTCTATATGAAGTCAGATGAGGTTGGAATCACTCTCAAACATCCTGAAACAATTAATGGTAATGTTAAAAATGTTAGAGGGTAGCTTGGGCAGGTAACTCTTCCACATTATGGGTGTCTAGTAATGTGGAAGAGGCCCAACTTATGACTAGACAGCATCATAATGATGGGGACCACTCAAGTCAACTTGAGATTAAGTCCCCACCCTTCGATCAAGATTTTGATAAAAAAGATCCTAGGGTCAAGATTGCATGAGAGAAGGGCTAGGGTTACAAATAACCTAGCAAGCCCATTCTCTCACCACCTCAAGAAGTGAAGCTGGTCGACTAGGTAAGGAGGCGCTTCCAAAGGGGAGGTCGAGGGAAAAAGACAGGAGTCTGCAAAAGGGCAGCATTGGGAGGCCGAGCTAGGGCCAGCACCCAATCCAGTCAAGGAATAGAGGGCGAAGTCAGGGCCAGCAGCAAATCCAGCAAGGTGAGGCCGAGAAAAGGGCTAAGGTATAGGCCGAGAAGGGTCTTACAGTGTAGAGACTGTCGGGATCAGCATGCAAGCATAATAAAAGGAGAGGTCGAGTAGGGTTGGAATATAGACCAGGACGGGTTTATCTATTCAAAGAAAGGACTGTGAGGAGACAACTGGGTTGAGCCAGGACCACTGTTTAACAGAAACAGCAAAACAACCTTCAGAAGAGGAATCTGTACGGGCTGTATGGACTTCGTACGATCTGTACCTTCACCCAGTCAAGAAAGGAACTCTTACCCAGGTCTGGATGTAGCCTGCACATTGTGTTTATCAGTATTTTGGAAGAATACAAGCTAGAATTGGGCAGCATTGCTGCCACAGTTTTGTTATATATTCGCCTGAGTGCTACCAGTGAGTATACGGACCCGTACAGGTGGTACGGTCCATTTAAATCCAAGCTGGGCGAAATCCTTGTATGCACAGGACCATTCTGAATAAGATTACTCTGTTTTTGATGATTACTTTACTGATTTTGTATTACTTAATGGTGTGGCTGTCATAAGAGTAAAGAAAACACTGATTTTTAGTTTTTGGTCTGAATATATTTAATTACTCTCAGTTATATTCTTCAAAAAATTTAAGTAAAAGGATAGAAAATGTAAGATAAAGGAGAATGCTAAAAAAGGATAAGAAATGTAAGATGTAAGATAAAGGAGAATGTCAAAAAAAGAATAGAAAATGTAAGATAAAGGAGAATGTCAAAAAAAGAATAGAAAATGTAAGATAAAGGAGAATGACAAATTTTACCATAAGAATTTATTATTACCATTAATTACCAAGGTGACAAACTCCTCAGAGCTCAATCTCCTATTTCTGTTTTGTCTTAAAGGATCATTGGCACAAACAGGGAAATATTTTCCTATGGGTCCCATGCCCCTCATGGGCACTGGGGTAGGCCTGGAAACTTCCAAAAATGCGCCCAAAATGTCATTGTAAATGCCCAAAACGTCTTTCGAAATGGCTGAAACGTCTTGTAAACTCTGCCGATCATACTTACAACATTTCTAGACTTGGAAATGTCGTACAATACGGCCAACGATGTTTCCAAGGCGTTTCGTACTTTTTTCGACGTTTTTGGGAGTTTTGGACATTGGGACGTGGCCAAACTAGGCGTTTCTTGCAACTTAGCTTTCACCCCAATGTGAAATGCTCAAATCATGGATGTAGCACATTGAATGAAGGAGCTCCAAGCTTTTAAAGCCAGTTAGTGATATCCTAATTATTGCATTAAGAGAAGTGAGGTGCTCTTAGAGCCCAGGTTGGAAGAGATGTGTCACATGTCTCACATGTGTAGTGTTAATAAAGTCAAATGGAAAAAACCCCCACATCTGTCGTCCAATGTCAAAGACAAAGAAAAATAATGTTAAAAGAATAAACTACCATAGATCTATTGATATTATGGTAGCTGTGAGAGGTATTAACCTCCATTTGTGACCTTTGACGAGATTAGAATATTCCGGGAGCAAGAAAAGACTTGGATATAACCCTAGAAGAGAAGTCGGCTAAAGAAAATATTATATATTAAGTCTTTAGCACCCGGAAAGAGAAGTCGGCCAGACAGCCTGGAAAAAGTAGTATAAATATAGGACGCCAGTTTTTCATTTGAGCCAGATCTCTCAGAATTGCAGAAATCCACTTGTGCGCACTGTAGAAGTCCAGTAGTGCGCAAGTCTGGGGAGCAACTGCTGTCATAGTTCTGCAATCTGTATTTTCGGTTTTTCTGGGTTGGACTCTCTGATAAGTTTTGGTTATCTTTGCTTGGTGCATTAGCCTTGGTTGGCTATTGGTTTGCTACCATAATTCTTCTCTCTGTCAAGGTCAAGGTGCTCGGGGGTGGCATTAGTGCCTATGGTCGGGTGACAATATTGCTATATTGTCTATGGTTAAATGAGCACACCCACTTTACTAACAGGTTATGGGCCCACACCTCCTTCATTCAATCTAACCACTGGAAGGAAGATAAGCCATAAGGTTATCAAGCTCGTTGAAGAACTGCCGCTAGGGTTTTTAGCAGGTGCAGTTACCGAAGCACTGTCGCTAGGGTTTTTAGCAGGTGCAGTTACCGAAGCACTGTCGCTAGGGTTACTAGCAGGTGCAGTTGCAGAAACCCTAAAACTCTTGCCTAGCACCTAATGATAGAATACCTTACTCAAGGAGAAGATGTTCTAGTGCGCCTTAGTCCAGCGCACCTCTTGGCACTTTCAGAAGGCAAAAACGTCAAGATTGAGATTTTGGGTCAAAACTTGACCAGTTATCAGTGAATAGAAATCATGAATGAAAAGACGAATCATCTACACTACTCAGCGCTCACAGGAACTCTTGAAGTTGACATGTGGATAATTGACAGTGGAGCTTCCAGGCATATGACAAGAGACCAAGCCAGACTCTCCAATCTAAATGAAAAGAAGACATCGTACAAGGTAGAACTTGGAGACAAAAACACTTACCCAGTCGAAGGAATTGGTCAAGCCTCCGTCAAATTGAAAACAGGTAACAATGTTCATTTGAGCAATGTCTTATATGTACCTGGTTTAGAAAAGAATCTTGTATCCATATCTTGCCTAGAAGACAAAGGAAACAGAATAGCCTTTGTAGATGGAAAAGTATTATCTTGGCCTAGAGACTCCAGCATAGAGAATGAGAATGCTAGAGTTATTGGAACCCGTGAAGGAAGACTATACAGACTGCTAGAACGAAATGATGAATCCCTTGTACATGATGAAGTCAATCCCAATGAACTTTGGCATAGAAGGTATGCTCATATCAACTATCAAGCATTACCCTTCCTCAAAAAGATGGTTTAAGGAATACCAGAACTATAGTCTACACATGAAGGAATTTGCAAAGGACGTGCTCTTGGTAAAAATGTTAAGAAACCATTCTCAAGCAACAATAATAGATCTAAGGAAATCCTAGATCTAATACATTCAGATGTTTGCGGTCCGATGCCAATCAAATCTCTAGGAGGTTCTCTTTACTATGTAATCTTCATAGATGATTACTCAAGAAAGACTTGGTTATATCTCTTGAAGA
>ML860649.1:9948-28084 GCA_009831015.1 Picea engelmannii
AAATGTAGTTGAATCATAAGAAAACATAATATGATATATGTTTACTCCAATAATTACTTCATCCCATTTAAAAGGTTGATAAGGTAGAAAACTAAATCTTTCATGGGAAGAGGTCTCATCTTCTCTATATTCTATATGTTAATTTTCCATAACTTGTACCTTATAAAGGCTTGGGAATGTAGAATGAATTAGAACATAATCAAGGATAGTATGGCCAACAAAATGATCAGAGTACACCAAATAAAAAGTTGAAGATGTAAGAGAATGATATTCCTCTCTAGAAAGAGAATGATTTTCAATAGCAGTATCTTTGAATGATATCTCTTCTTCCATAATCACACTTAGGATTGGTTTCAATTGTGGATCTATGAGTATCCTACAAGGAATAACTTCATAATAAAAAATTCTTTTGATAATATATCACTCTTGTCTTCTGAGTAATGTGTAGAGTGTTGAAATGTCATGTCTTGCGTGTCTATATTTTCTTCCTTATCTAACTGATCAACATCCATGTCTTTCTCCCTTAGAAAATATGAACGTAAAACATTATTCAAAACATATTCACGTTCATTCTTAGTATATAAAGATGAGAGAAAATCACACAAATTTTCAGAACAAGAAGGCTCAAAAAATGATTTAGTAACTACATAAAAACCTTCTTGACATTTCTTAGCTAACTAACAAAATTTATGACAATACAACAATCATGATCAACAAAAATTAATTCAAATTAATTTATTTCTAAAGGATTTGACATGTTTTCAGAAACACTACAACTTTCTTCATCTTTATTTATAGTTTCCTCCAATTCCTTTGATGTCAACGATAAAAAATATAATGATAGCCTAACATAACCATCATTGGAAATATAAGTGTCTCATTATCAACAAAAACTTCTCCCTCTTTGTCAACTACAAAATATTTGAGATCAAATTGACCACACAAGAGGTTTCTTTCTCATTAAGAGGAAATGTAGGTGGAGTAGGATGATCGGAGGTCACATTTGCTTCCTCTTAAATGACATCTTATCCCTGATTCATATTTAAGAAAGTGAATAAATATCCTAGCATATGTTGTTCAACCACAATATTTGTATACTCATGATTTTCATGCAAATCTAAATCAACATGTGAGTGAGTGTCAACACATGATTCAGATTCATCAATCACTAGGTAATATTTTTCATTAGAAAAATAAATTAGATCAAGGTTCCAACTATGTGTCAAGGTTCCACATCCAACATTTGGTTTGGAAAGAAAAATACTTGGATGATCAAAACTTTAGACGTCTAGATTCAAAATATAGGAAAAAAATAAGGTTAATAGAGACCATGTGGTAGATGCTTAGATCTGGATAAGAGAAACATAAACTAATAAATGTACGGGAAAAACTAATTACCAAGATTAAAAAAATTAAGGGTTTCCCATGGATATGCATTTTAAATTTAAAATAGGAAAACAAAGAAATTTGGGTTTCCCAAGAAAAAACTTGAGGTTTCCATAGTTTGGCCAGGAGTGCCAAGGCTGCAGGAATAAAAATTTGGGGTTTCCATCTTGTGCTTTATTTCTCTTCTTCTACCTGTATTTCAATGTAGATTTGTTCCTACAAGCATTATTAAATACATTAAAAGAAATATTATTATAATAATCTTAAAATATTCAAAGTTCACTCTAAACAAAATATTCCTCAAAAGGAAAGTTATAAAAGCCATGACTCATAACAAATCTTTAATGTTGATGCACATGCATTAGAACTTTTAAAACGAGCATGTATTTTCCATCCAAATCAATAATTTCTTACTTCATGATAAGATGATATGACACTGTAAATTGAGGTATAAGGAATGTAAATAATCGGGTTATCAGGATTCCAAATACAAACCAATTTCATGTAAGATTGATATTAACGTTTAATAAAATTAAAAAATTGAAAGCAAATCTTTCGAATGAGCAGTAATTTGTTGCACTAATAATATACTTTAGAACTCACTACTCCAAACTCTTAAACACTGTCATAAACATAGGGTAATGTAGATTCACCAACATTCATAGTTTATTTTTTTAGTCTATGAATTCACATTCTAGTTCTCTATTTATTCAGAAATATACAATATCATTATTAAATACTAAGAGTATTAAGTAGAAGGAATGTAAAGGAAAATATGGAGAGAATAAACCACTATGCTTAGTCATGCTTATCCTGCACAAATATGAGTGTGAATACTATTAATGCATTGAGAAATGAAGAATATGCAACATGATTATATGTTTATACTTCTTGGTCTATGAATTCACATTCTAGTGCTTTGTTTATTAAAAAAACTACAATATCATTATTAAGTGCTCTATTTATTAAATAATAAGAGTATTAATTAGAAGGAATGTAAAGGAAAATTTGTAGAGAAAAAACCACCATGCTTAGTCATGCCAAGTCTACACAAATATGAGTGTGAATACTAAGAATGCATTGAGAAATGAAGAATATGAAACATGTATTGATATTTTGGTAGCTACGGGAGGTATTAGCCTCCATGCATAACCTATGAATTAGAATAAAATATTCTAGAAGAAAGTGAACCATTAAATAGATTGTGGAAACCCTAGAATACAAGTTGACCTAGAAGAATAAATAATATTAGAATATTATCTTCCAGAAATACAAGTCGCCTCCACAGGAAAAAGATAAACAGAAAATATAATTACCAGAAAGTCAGGTCGGCCCAGCTAGAAATTCACTGGAAAAATTAATATAAATAGAGGATTTTTTAGTTCATTTGGATACCCATCTAGAGAACAAGTTCTGTGGAGAGCTACATCTACAACTGCAACTGCAATTGCAAGGAGAAATTGTAACGATCTTCCATCATTACGACTAGGAAAGCGGAGCATAAAAGGTAATTTTTTTTTTCTTTGCGTTATGAAATTAATGTCAACAATATAAATCATAGCAATGAAAAATCAAGGAAATCATTACCATATACTCATCATTGAAATCAAAACGACACATTCAATGCATCAACAAAAATGATAGTGACACATAAACATAAATAGCGTCGTTGCTTAGCACATCACAATCATCTTGAACAATTTAAAAACAACGATCAACCAGATAATGAATATTAAAATGACTACCCACCCAACCTACCCTACAAGGTTAGGACCTCCAGGACACCTAAGAAATGCTCAAGCCCAGTATCCAATTGATTTTGACCATTTAAGGTCTCAGGGTTGGCGACTGTTCTGAGGAACAAGGAGGTGTCTACATACCACCAACACAATCAAGTCTAAATCCAACTATGCTAAATCAACAACATCAACTATAATAATTGGCACAAAAACATTCTAACAAGCCATCACACGTAACATAAATTCCATGGTGCAAGAGAACTTAATTACTAATTCATTCATACAATGACGTAAGTTAAGGCACACAGTAATCAACTTTATTTATTTTCAAGGTGCAAGGTTATCTAAAGACTAATCATTTTTACGTCGACATTATTGTAAGGCACTTTAATTCCAATTACTTAATCATTTATGCATCGACAATAAATCACGCAAGATTACATAAACTTTAAACAATCATACGTCAACATAATAAATGGTGTGAGAGTATTATCAAGCTTATTTTCATGGCGCAAGGATGTCCAACTACTTAACTAGTCATACATCAATATTAAATACATGGCGCACGAATGGTATAAATACTTCATTGGTCACACCTCAACATTAATCGAGGCACGCAAGTAAATTTAATCACTTAATTTATCACGCTTCAACATTATTCAAGCACCAAGAGAATCTATAGTTTGTTCCTTGAATTTATTCAGGAGGACCTATGCCCCCTTTTTGACAACATGTGAGACATAATGAACATATTGGGCCTTTATATAAGATATCAATTAATTAATAAAACATTTAATAAAAATAAAAACAAAACATATAATAAAACTAATTAATCTAATTATGATAAATAACCAATTTAATACATGATCAAGTCACGTTGAAACATGAAATGAAAAAGTTTCTAATCAAGCGAAGAAATAAATTAGTATCTTGGCTATGATAGGGGAGACAATTTGTTTCATAAAACTTGTCATAAGCAAGCATGCTTATACAAAGGTGTATTGCAAACTAAAAACTATAGTCATCCATCAACATCAAAAACAATTATATAGCAGATGGAAGCCTTTTTGGCTGTGTGAATAGAGAACCTGGAAAATGGTATTGTTTAGCACACATACCAATTTTACGAGGAAAGATTCCAACACAAGTCCTGGACAAGTACTCTTGCCATTTTTTGACTTGAAACTGGGGACAATAAAATCAACACTCCATGACAATGATTAATACACATGTGAGTTATATAATCTATGAAGCTTAATTCCCTACCAAGCTATTCTAGAAACATATCCAATGGTCATCACATGCATGCATGTTAAACAAGTGGATATCAATTAAAAATACATGTGGACAATGCTATATCTACATTCTAATACACTTGGCTCCCAAACACAGAGGAGAAGGTACCCAACTCGTTGGGCAAGAGAGGCAGCGATCCAAATTTATTTTGTGCCTCCTGAGACATTCTTCTCTTACATACGCTCAGGAAGGGAAAATGTATAATTCTAATGGGAAACAAGCTATCTAGTTCTACAACGAGGCCTTCAAGGCTAGACTAAAGTTAGTCGAGTGGGTGTAATCCACTGAACATAATATGTCTGAGGAGAACATGGCCTATTTCCATGCACGCCTGTACTTATAAGAGTGAGAAAAAGGATGTTGGGTCTGTGATGTATCCAATTTATTTGATTAATATCATAGATTCTATCCAACATTTGGTGAGATAAGCGCCTTGAGACCACGGTTTCTAGAATGCCATCTGCCTATGACTAAAGTGTTTACTCGTATGATTGAACCAAGATAGAATAGAGATCACTAAACTAGGTAAGTATTAAGAAAGAAAGTAAGAGACTAGAAAGTGGTTCTCTCTATAAGGAAAGGATACAATGATTAAACTGATCCTTAGGAATAACTAAAAAGGGGACAGTATCAGAGACAAGGTTAGGACGTTTATGCCAAAGAATTTGACAAAAGTGATGCAGAGGACTAGATTATGTGCAGAGCCTTAGGGATCTCCACAACATAGGGATTAACAATCAAGGCCGCTGAGCAATAGGAAGGCACAAAGCTCAGGATCGCTCCCCAAAACACAGAGTTAGAAATTTATAAATTCGCTGAGCACCTTCCTAGAAAAATTGCTGAAGGCTTACAAAGGAAAACACAGAGAAGAATTCACTCAAGTTGAGTGAAGGTTTAAAAATGAAAGACAATTAATTATTCTTCCAAAATGAATTCACTACTGCTATCATCAATTATTTATTATTAAAAATAACTGACAGAGAAACAAACAATTCACAGAGATGACTATTGTAATTTCGCCGAGGGTAATTGAAATTGTAGAGGGTAAAAAATAGGAGAAAATAACGTGCGATTGGTTTAAAAACACACAAGTAGATAGTTTATCTGCTGGGAGAAATTTGAATACGCAGAGACGAAGGAATAAGGTGCCGGGTGATTGTTCAATGCAGAGCTAAGGATAACCTTTGCTAGGTGATTTTTCAATGCAAAGGTAAGGATAACCTTTGCTGGGTGATTTTTCACTGAAAAGGTAAGGAGATGCATTTCGCTGGCAAAGGAAAGAAAACACAGAGATCACACCTCCCAAAAAGAACACAAAGATTAAGATACCAAGGCATTGGGGAAAAAGGGTAAAGGTGCAGAGCTTAACATACAAGCAACAAGATACATTTTGTTTTCATAACCCAAAATTCCTAAAGGAAAGCACAAAAAAAGTAAAAGAAACAGTAAACAAAGATTCATCAAAGCACCTATTCCCTAGGTTTTCCCAAGTAATTTTGTCAGCTCATGGGTTGCATCTAATGCTAGTGTTAAGGGTTATGAATAAAAAAACCTTGCCTAAAAACACTTGGAATAAAAATCTAAAAAATCCTTATCAAATGGGAGGTAAAACCCAATAGAACAAATAAGAATTATTTGAACCCTACATCTAATAAAACTTAATACAATGCAAACTCATTGAAAATACCGTAACCTGCGATATGGGCTTGATGATGATCCTTAGTGCCTGACATTCCCTTCCTTTGTCTGCTTGCTAACCATTGAGACTTCACCAGTATCTCCTAACCAACACTAGGGGTACTCTTCTTCCCCCTTAGCCCCACGAGCTGCAAAGGGGCCATGCACAACCACAACCATAATACTGGAGCTTTTAGCTCACCTTGCAAGGTAGATCTACCACTCTCTTTCTTGAGCTGGGTATCTGAACTCTTACAAGTAAAACCAATCATAATTTTTGCAGCATAACCTTACTCCTATGAGTCATCCCCCATTCCTCCTCCCAACCATTTTTTTTATAGAATTTTTCTTAGTCACCACTTTCCATTTACACATTTAATTCATTTTTTTTAAAAATTAATTAGGAATTACTCCCCCCACACACTTGTCACATGTTCCCTTAGTTGCACCAATAAATCCACAATTTAATTAAATTAAAAGTCAATTTCCCTCACCCATCCTAAAAGCGCTCCTACAATCACTTCTAGTTATCCCTTTATTCCCTTTATTTCCCCTTTAATGACTGATGCCTTTCTAAAAATGAGTTCTGTTTAAATTACGAAATTTCTTTAGTTAGATTAGACTAGATACCTTTCTATGCTTACACCTCTTTATACTTTATTCCTTTCTCAATTTAAATTCTAATTTAGTATTTACTTGCACAAGTGTATTAATCACTCCTTAAGATTTATTTTTATTTTCAAAGATTCTTAATTTGATTTATTTCATCCCCTGATCATTTAATTTAAAAAATTAGTTTTCATTCTTCTCACTCACTTATGCTTAGTTAACTCTTTATTTGAAAATGCCTAGACCCTTAGGGATTATGCTTAATAAATTAATTATTTAGTTAATTAATTTGATCGGTGCTCAAGTTTTTATAAGGTTTAACATTCAGTCAAGTTTTCTAGGCCACCTAGATTCATTGAATCGTTTTTTTTTAAACACCGCGGCATTCCCTTCAAGACGTACTCTGTGCTCCAAGGGTGCCACTCACCTTTGATTCAAATTTTAATTACATGACGTGCCCTTCAAGACACACTATGTGCTCCAAGGGTGCCACTCCCCTTTGACTGGTTTTGGTAGTTGTCCAACCCTTGGAGTCAATAATCCATTCAGGTGAGCTTGTGAGAGACTAAGGGCCTCTAAGGAATAAGTACCCTACCTTATTGCATGTCCCTTATAATCTTCATGAGCGATTGTCTCATTATTCCCTCACGACATTGTAGATATCTTGAACTAGGTAATCATTAACCTACAATTTGAGCCATGATCAGAGTGCTAGTAGGCTGTGACAATGCTTCTTCCACACCTCTCCCTCAATATCCGGTTGTTGTGCATGGACCCTTTACTTCTTATGTGAGTCTGATTAGCAAGCAATTGTCAACCCACTTCCATCAATGAAACATTATCAATGATCCATAAACAACATCATAATATACCCGATCATATGTCACATATGCATAAATAAAAATATCTAAACCAATACAGTCCACTCCCTAACTCGATCCAGAGTCCAAGGAGATCCATTGATGCCATCAACATCCTCAATATGTCAAATGTCCTACACACTCAAGGGAAACTCGTCAATAGCATATGTCAATACAAAGATATCAAATAAAATAACAACATAATCCATCTACATCATCACAAGAATCCATAAGCGACCAGACATCCATATACTGAAACCAATTCACTTGCACGTAATTGTCCTCAAAGAATAAGTCAATAACATGTGATCTCAAGAGAGGGATGTTACATACAACCCCTATTTTTTTAAACTTCGTCCCGAAGTTTCATAGTATATAAATGTAGTAAATAAAGCATCTAACAAGATCTAAATGTCTAACTATCAAACCAAAATGGAAACTCCTAGCGCATATCATATGCGTCCTCCCAGGTAGCCGAGTGTGGACTATAATTGTCCCACTAGACCTCGACCTCATCGAATGTTCGACGCCATAGATATCGAATGCAATGGTCCATAATGCGGATTGGCTCCACCGTGAGTGCACCCTCATTCGACACATGCAAAGAATTCAAGTCAACTACATGTGTAGGATCATTAACATAATGTCTCAAAAAATATATATGAAAAACATCGTGCATACGCCTCAAAGAATCAAGCAAGGCTAGTCAATAGGCCACATGCCCTTTCTTTTCCACAACTTCTAAAGGTCCCACACACCTAGGAGAGAGTTGATCACCCTTTCCAAACTTGATCAAACTCTCGTGCAGTTTTACCTGTAAGAAGACTTGATCACCAACTTCATAACTATGATTAACATGATGTGCATCGACATAACTCTTTTGCCGATATTTCACCTATTTAATATTTTGTCTTATCATTTTCATTTGTTCTTCCATTTCTTGGATCGCTTCCGGTCCTACCAAGACCCTATCCTCAAGTCGATCCCAGCTCAAAGGCGTCTGACATAGTGGCCCGTAAAGAAACTCGAATGGCGCCATATTTGTGGTGCTTTGATAACTATTGTTGTATGCAAAATATATCAGTGGAAATAACTCTTCCCAATGCTTCTTTTGGTCCATCACATACATACGCAACATATCTTCCAAGATTTGGTTCGTTATTTTTGTCTTCCCGTCTGTTTTTTGGTGATATGCGGTACTAAAGTTAAGTTGGGTTCCCAAGGCCTCTTAGAAACTAGTCCAAAATTATCTTGTAAACACCGATCCTCGATCATATATGATCCTTTTAGGCATGCCATGCAATATCAAAATCTTGCTGATAAAAACTCTAGCTATGTATGGCACTTGATATGTCATGCACACAGGAATGACACGTGCACTCTTTTTCAGAGTGTCAACTACCACGAAAATCGAGTTGTGCCTCCTTGCCGTCAGCGACAATCCCACAATAAATTCCATCAAAATAACCTCCCATTTCGATTTAGAAATAGTGTGTGGTTGTAGTAATATTGTCGGATGTCTATGTTCAACCTTCACTTGCTAACATTCTAGACATCTCGCCACGTAGTTGACTATGTCCACCTTCATTCCTTTCCAAAAGAATAAGAGCTTAGGGTTTTCCCTCATCTTTGTGACTCCTGGATGAGCCATGTACACTGCTCTATGAGCTTCGTTTAAGATTAATATTCTCAAATCGTCGTTAGGTTGTACGTTAATCCAGTTATTATACCTCATTAAACCATCGTTGTCCAATGTAAATCCCTCAAACTTAGGTACCAACATGGTGTCTCATCCAATATTTTCCTTAACCTCTTTATACCAGTCATTGTCGCACTGTAAAGTTAGAATATTTTCTCGAAGATTCATTTGAAGAGGTGTTACCAAAAATATGCATGGTCTCCGACTCAACACATCTGCCACTCTATTCATTGTCCATTTTATGTAGGTAATCTCAAAATCGTACTCGCTAAGCACTTTTTACCAATGCCTTTGTTGCGCGTTCAAGCCACTTTGCGTAAAAATGTGCTGCAAACCATAGTGGTCTATTTTCAGTTTGATTTTTCATCCAATCAGGTAGTGCCTCCACACTCTCTCATGGCATACAAAATGGAAAACAAATCCAAATCATGTGTCACATAGTTCTCCCCATGCTTTCTTAACTTCCTTGAGATGTAAGCGACCAATCGACCGTCTTGCATCAATACTCCGCTTAAGCCTTCCTTGGATGCATTTGTCCATACCTAGAAGTCCTCATCGATGTAGGGGAATTTAAGTATCGACGCTATCAAAAACTCCTTGAGCCTTCGAAATTCTTCCGCACATTTCTCGGTCCATACAAACTTCTTGTTTTTCTTTTGCAATTCCGTGATTGGATTTTCTATCTTCGAAAAACCTTTGATGAACCGTCAATAATATCCAGCTAAACCCATGAAGCTACGTACTTCTGGTACGTTCATCGATGCAGACCTCCATAATAGACTCTACCTTTGCTGGATACACAATTATGCATTTGCCGAAGATAACATTCCCGAAATAATGAATCCTCAATTGATAAAAAGAGCATTTCGACAGTTTCCCATATAATTTGTTCTCTCGTAAACACTGTAGTACCAAGTGCAAATGTTTTTCATGCTCTTCCGTCATCCAAGAATATATCAATATGTCATCAATGAATACTTGAACAAACTTGTCCAAGTATTCACGAAACACCCCATTCATCAAGCTCATGAATACCCATGGGGTGTTTGTCAGTCCAAACGGTAAAATGATAAACTTGTAATGACCGAACCTCGTATTGAATGTGGTCTTAGGAATGTCTTCCTCTTTGATCCATAACTGGTGATATATTTATCTCATGTTGATCTTCAAAAACACCATCACGTCTTTCATTTGGTAAAAAAAATCATCTATTCTTGGCAATGGATATTGGTTCTTGATCCTTACCTTGTTCAATTGACGATAGTCAATACAGGGTCTCCACAACCCATCCTTCTTCTGTATGAAAATAAAAGGTGCACCCCAAGATGACACACTTGGATGTATAAGTCCTAGGTCCAACAACTCCTTTAGTTGCATTTTCAACTCCTTTAACTTAGGTGTTGACATCCGATAAGATGTTCTTGCTATCGGTTTAGTTCCAGGTTTTAAGTCAATGGTAAATTCCAACTCTCTTTCGGGTGGTAAACCTAATAACTCTTCTGGGAACACGTCCACAAACTCTCGTACTACCATAAGTTTTTCTATTCCTTCAACACTAATATTTCATATAGCTTGCATCCTTTGCACATACTCTTCCGTAGCTATAAGGAAGAGATGAAACTTAGGGAAACTCCCTGGTTTCTTTTGAAAATCACTCATCTCTATCCCTCATCATCGATCAAACGCAACCGTTTCATCTTACAATTGAGTATCACATCATGCAATTCCAACTAGTCCATACCGATCACGACGTCATAAGATACTAATATTGTGACGTACATGTTGGCCTTCATTACAAAAATCCCAGGTTGAGGCTACAGTTTGTAACCTTTCTTGCAACCTTATGCTTGACTCTCGAAGCCATTTCCATGTAGCTAAACTCATTCTATTTGAATTCCTTTACCTTAATTATTTTTAACGCTGCACCATAAATAAATATCTCTGTAGCATTGAGATCTATAAAAATAATAAAGGTCTGGTCAACGATGGTATCTGACCTCTTGGCTCTCGAGTAATTTTTTCATCTCATGGGTTGCATCTAATGCTAGTGTCAAGGGTTCTGAACAAGAAAACTTTGCCGAAAAACACTTGGAATAAAAATATAAACAATCCCTATCAAATGGGAGGTAAAACCCAATAGAGAAATAAGAAGTATTTGAACCCTACATCCAATAAAACTCAATACGATGCAAACTCACTGAAAATACCATAACCGACGAGATGGGCTTGATGACGATCCTTGGCACCTGGCGTTCCCTTTCTTCATTCACTTGCTAACCGTTGAGACTTTACCGATACCTCCTAAGAAATTCTAGGGATAATCTTCTTCCCCCTTAGCCCCCTAAGCCACAAAGGGGCCACACACAACCACAACCAGAATACTTTATCTCCCAGCTCACCTCGGAAGGTAGAGGTACCACTCTCTTTCTCGAGCTGGGTATCCCAACTCTCACAAGTAAAACCAATCATAATTTATGAAGCATAACCTTACTCCTACTAGTCATCCCCCATTCCTCCTCCCATCCATTTATTTCATATAATTTTTCTTAGTGACCACTTTCCATTTGCACATTTAATTTGTTTTTTTTTTTTTAAATTAACTAGGAATTGCTCTCCCCATACACTTGTCACCCGTTCCCTTAGTTGCACCAATAAATATGCAATTTAATTAAATTAATCCCCTTTAATGATTAACACCTTTCTAAAACTGAGTTGTGTTTAAATTAGGAAAGTTCTTTAGTTAGATTAGACTAGATACCTTTCTATGCTTACAAATCTTTATGATTTATTCCTTTCTCAATTTAAATTCTAATTTAGTATTTACTTGCACAAGTGTATTAATCACTCCTTAGGATTTATTTTTATCTTCAAATATTCATAATTTGATTTATTTCATCCCCTTATCATTTAATTTAAAAATTTAGTTTTAGTCTTCTCACTTACTTAGACTTAGGCTTAGTTAACTCTTTATTTGGAAACGCCTAGACCCTTAGGGATTATGCTTAATAAATTCATTCTTTAGTTAATTAATTAATCAATCAATTAATTCATCAAGTGCTCAAGTTTTTATAAGGTTTAACATTCGCTCAAGTTTTCTAGGCCACCTAGATTCATTGACTCATTTTTTTTAAACACCACGACATGCCCTTCAATACACACTCCATGCTCCAAGGGTGCCACTCGCCTTTGATTCAAATTTTAATTACGCGACGTGACCTTCAATACGCACTACGTGCTCCAAGGGTGCCACTTGCCTTTGACTGGTTTTGGTAGTTTTCCAACCCTTGGAGTCAATACTCCATTCAAGTTACCTTTTAAGATACTAAGGGCCTCTAAGGAATAAGGACCCTTCCTTATTGCATGCCCCTTAGAATCTTCATGAGCGATTGTCTCATTCTACCCTCACGACATCATGGATCTCTCGAAGTAGGTAATATTTAACCTACAATTCGAGCCATGACAAGAGTGCTAGTAGGCTATGAAAGGGCTACTACCACACCTCTCCCTCAATATATGGTTACCGTGCATGGCCCCTTTACTCCTCATGTCAGTCTAATTAGAAATAAATCATCAACCTGCATCCATCAATGAAACATTTTCAATGATCCATAAACAACATCATAATAGACCCAATCATATGTCACATATGCATAAATAAAAATATCCAAACCAATACAATCCACTCCCTGACTCGATCCAGAGTCCAAAGAGGTCCATTAATGCCATCAACATTCTCAATCTGTCAAGTGTCCTGGACACTCATGGGAAACTTGTCAATAGCATCTGTCAATATAAAGATATCAAATAACATACCATCATAATCCATCTACATCATGACAATAATCCATAAGAGAACAAACATCCATATAGTGAAACCAGATCACTTGCACACAAGTGTCCTCAAAGAATAAGTCAATGACATGTGCTCGCAAGAGTGAGATGTTATAGGGATAAGGGTGTATGGTCATATCTTGGTCTCGATCTCTCTCTAGCACTATCAAGTGATTCCCTTGGTGATTCTATTGGTGACATGCTTGGTGAAACTCTTGGTGATATTCTTGCTAATTATGACACAAGGTTGAGAAAGTAGTGCAAATACAACTGCTTTATTTGTGTATGGTACTTATTCTATGGATATGGAGACTCTCTCTCTTGTGCGCTACCATTGGAGAAGGAGAATTCTAATTATCTTGAGTTGTTGCTACAGTTAGCAACTAGGGTTTATCTGTTGGTTTTGGAGTAAGCTTTCCAAAATTATTCTAAGTAAAGGTTAGTGTGCTTGTGGGTGGCATATGTGAATGCCTATGGTTGGGTGACAATGATGTGACATTGTTTTTGGTTAAACGAGCATACCAAAATCTCAATATGGTATCAAATCTGGTTTGCTTCGTAACAGTATAACCGCTGGAAGGAATATCCTCAGTTTCCCCCATTGTCAAGCTCATTGAGCACTTACTGAACTCACTAATAAGGTCACCTAAGTAGGGTGCATCTCTTCTCTTAATCATATCTGCAAATTTCTAAAGTTGAGACATTAGGGTTTCCTCATAAAACCCTAGTTCTACAGTGCTAGTTGCAGTTGTAGTGCCAATTCTTTCATGCCATTTGCAACACTAGTTGTAGTGCCAGTTGTATCACTAGTTACAATGCTAGTTGCAAAAATAGTTGTAGTGACAACACCATTTGTAGTACTTGTTGTAGTGACAACACCATTTGCAGTACTTGTTGTAGTGAAAATTTCTGTGAAGTGTTGGGACTAATTTTTGGTTTTCCTAGTACGCCTTACCCTATCACATCTCCAACTACCTTTAGATTACAAGTTGGAGCACCTTTGAAAATTTAATATTTGTCATTGATTTCCACTACTGCCAGATGGTGCCACTACCTGTCGATGCTGATGGAGGTATGCACTTATATATATTTAAACTATATCACTATTTTGAGTGTGATTGTAGGAGAATGGATGTCTTACAATCATAGATCCATATGGATCTCAGATCCAACACATTCATAGGAACAATGCATTCCAGGTTTGATTGTTTTATATGCCTCTATTTGTTGTGGAATTATTGTAATATTATGAACATCAAGTTTTATTTTGATCTATTGAAGTTATAGTAACCTCTGTTCAAAGTTAAATTTATAAGCTGACTCTAGTCAATGTATTAAATTTATTAAGGTTGAGATTTTAGAGTTTGTTTGCATTATATTCTCTAACTCATATTTTTTTCAAGAAATCATATTGTATTAAGTACAGGGGATAGGTTGAAGAAAATAATTGAGACTCGAAAGAAACGAAGCAACACTTGTTCTTGAAGATAAAACTCCAAGTTCCAGGTTTGATTGATTAAATTAATAAGTTTCCAATTTGCACATATCAAGTTTGATAATTTCTACATTATTATTTGTGACATCAATCCTTGAAAGGTTCTATTACCGATAGATACAATGAATACTTAGAAACATGGGAGTACTATTGGTATAAATGCTTGTTTTACTTGTTTGCAAGATGAAATAACATATCCTCTAGGAGATACTTCTTTTTTTGCTTCTAAGCAGGTCACCTTGGTAATAATATGATGATTACCATGAGATTGCCTTTTTATTCTTGTGGACATAGATATGTTCTTATGAAAATGCTATTATACTTTTTTCTTTTGTCTCAGGAAGGTTATTTTATAAATTCCATGAAGGTTACCATGGAGGAATGATTGATCACAAAACTAGAAGAGTGTTGTTCCTATTTATTATTATTGCATTTTTATTTTGGCTCTTGTTCCAAGCAAGTCACAAGCAATAACTATGAGAAGGAGCTACTGTGATTATTGTTCTCGTTCTTGTTTTTATTATTATAAGAGTATTATTATTGTCTACTATTTTTCCCTTTGTTGTCCTTGTTCCAGGCATGTCACAGGTGATAACTTTGAGGGAAGCTATAGTTCCAGTTGCAAGAGACAACATATTAGATGGTCTCTAGTTTGAGACATGGAGCAAAATATCTAGATAACAAGTTGTATACACAACCATATACATCCATGTACCAAAGAAGAAGAAGACACATAAGGGTACTTTTGCGAGATACATAGTATCTCATATGGATATTTATTGTAAGGAGTAGAAGGCTCCAAAGATGACCGAAAAAATCCCTATAGTGCAGTTGATCACTCTTCAATCATCATGAAGAGTTAGTAGAGCTAGAAGGCCTACCAAGAATCGTTGTAGTAACCAAGAAGAGACCAACGTGGTCCCATGAAACCTTGCAGGATGCAACATTGATGAGCCATATCACAAGGATAATATGGCTCCAAAGATTATACAAACTCAAAGGGAGTCAAGCTTCATAGGGAGAATGGAGGATCAAAGACTTTCAAATTCAGATGAAAGAGAGACGTCTTCTGAAACTAAGAAAAATATCCATGGGTTGAGAAGGCTAGATCGAAGCTTCAGAGGCTTCGAGGAGATATGAGATCTTATGGGAAGATTCTGTTGCTTTAGTATACTTTCCTACAATGACTGAGGAGGAATCCAATTAGAAATACTGGGATACATATCTTTTCCTTGGTTCCGAGACCAGAAGGGAAGTAAGTGGTGACTTCCAAGTTGAACTACAAGATCAATCATGTTGCAGATAAATAGCCTAGAGATGTACAAAGTATGGTTTATGTCCAAAGGATTCTCCCAACAAGAGGGATACGACTATGACGAGAAAATTTCTTTAGTATATTGCTACCGATGAACATGTAGCATATATGTTGACCAAGCCTCTATCAGGGACAAGCTTGGAGTGGTACAAATTGTTTTCTCTAGTAGTGAGAATTGATGTATTCCCCAGTAGAGGGAAGTGATTTGATCCTTAGTAGTGGGAGTTACCCCAGTGTAGGTTGGTATGGTACTCCAACACAGGCTGGTATGTTACCCCAACATAGGTTGGTATGCTACTCCAACGTAGGCTAGTATGTTACCCCAGTGTATGTTGGTATGCTACTCCAACGTAGGATGGTATGTTACCCCAATGCAGGTTGGTATTCTACTCCAATGTAGGTTGATATTTTACCCCAACACAGGTTGGTATGCTACTCCAATGCAGGATAATATGTTACCCCAACACAGGTTGGTATGATACTCCAACACAAGATAGTATGTTACCCTAATGCAAGTTGGTATTCTACACCAACGCAGGCTGGTATGTTACCCCATCGCAGGTTGGTATGATATTCCAAAGCAGGATGGGATGTTACCTCATTGCAGGTTGGTATGCTAGTCCAACGCATGATGGTATGTTACCCCAACATAGGTTGGTATTCTACTCCAACATAGGCTGGTATGTTACCTCAACACATGTTGGTATGATACTCTAATGCAGGTTGGTATGTTACCCCAATGCAGGTTGGTATGCGACTCCAATGTAGGCTGGTATGTTACCTCAACGCAGGTTGGTATTCTACTCCAACAAAGGTTGGTACATTACTCTAGTGAAAGTGAAAAAATTATTATGATGTATGGATTCGTGAAATTAAACAAGATAATGTCTCAGGTGTGCAGAAGTGAAGAAGCAATGATGATGATCATTCCAAGAGGAATACCTTCCTCGTTAAGAGGGAGTGTTAAATTTTTGAGTTAGATTCAGTGTGAGCTGATGAGTTACTAGTTCTGTATGAACTAGATGCCAAATTGTAGTGTCGGAAATGATTCCTAGTTAGAGTTCCAATCAATATCATTGGAGGTTACTAGCTAGAGGGAAAACCAATAATATTGGAGGTGTTTTCTAGCTATATGGATAATGTACGGATATGATGGTGATACTTGATCTGTTTGATCATATGATAGATTTTGTGGCTATGGTGATGCTACCTGTAGAATGGTCTACAAGACCATCTGAGTCTTTCCCATGCCATGTGAGATGGATGTATGTGTTTGAGACCACTACATGAAGAACATCTTAGTCAATACCTCCCTAGATAAGAGGGAGTGTTGATGTTTTGGTAGATGCGGGAGGTATTAACCTCCACGTGTAACCTATGACATAGAATAAAATATTTCGGAAGCAAGTGAACCATTAAAAAGATGTGTGGAAACCCTAGAAGATAAGTTGACCTAGCAGAATAAATAATATTGGAATATTACCTTCCAGAAATACAAGTCGGCTCCACACGAACAAGATAAATATAAAATATAATTACCAGAAAGTTAGGTCGACCCAGTCAAAAAATTCACTGGACAAATTAATATAAATATAGGACGTTTTAGCTCATTTGGATACCCAGCCAGAGCGCAAGTCTTGTGGAGATATGTAATTGCAGCTGCAAAGATGAATAAGGGTGTATGTTCATCTCTTGGTATTGGTATCTTTGTAGCACTATCAAGTGATTCTCTTGGTGACATGCTAGGTGAAACTCTTGGTGATATTCTTGCTAAGTATGGCACAAGGTTGAAAGAGTAGTGCAACTACAAATTTTATAGTTGTGTATGGCACTTATTCTATGGATATGGAGACTCTCTCTCTTGTGTGCTACCATTGGAGAAGGAGCGCTCTACTTATCTTGATTTGTTGCTGCAGTTAGCATCTAAGGTTTATCTATTGGTTCTAGAGTAGGCTTGCCATAATTATTCTAAGTAAAGGTTAGTGTGCTTGGGGGTGGAATATTTGAATGCATATGGTTGGGTGACAATGATGTGACATTGTCTATGGTTAAACACACATACAAAAATTTCAACAACATGACTGTATGATCTTTCATCAAATCCATCTATTAATTTCTCAATGATGTAGTGAGATGGTGGCACAAGCCAATGCATAAGAAATCAACATGTCATTAAAATCACATTCTCTTCAAGGCATAATATAGAACATTAAACCCTGCAATAAAATG
>WSFP011410611.1:0-24665 GCA_009831015.1 Picea engelmannii
AATATCCGTTGATTTAAAATGATTGTTTTTATGTGGGGTGTGATGTAATGGAGTTACGAGTGGGTAAACTTATTACAAAACCACCCCCGGATAGGTGTCAGATACACAATATAGCGGACCCCCCCCCCCCTCCTAAAACCACTTACCACCTCAAGGGGGGTCCAGAATACCGCCTTCCCAAAAAAAAACCACTTTTCCCATTTTTTTTAAAAAATTGCCCGTTTTTGCCTGTTCAGTATGTCTTCTTCCGAAACCGATTTCGGGAAAACGAAAACGATTTTTGAGAAACTAAGAGAGGTTTTCTCTGTAACAGGATGAAGAACAAAAACCTCTCTCACTTTTTTCACAGGGTCCACGAGCAGGGAGAATCGAAGCCATCTTCAAGGCCCATTGTTTTAGTTTTTCATTTTTCTGTTGCAGTCCTAATTTTGCGGGAGGTGTTTCAGTGAGCTGGAGACGAATTTGGCGAAACCAAAGGAGGTTTTTGTCCAGCACATGCCTATATACAATAACCTCCTTCATTTTATATATTTATTTAGTTTACGTTTTTTGTTTTATTATAATTTGTTTTAATTTTTAAGTTTTGTTTATTTTTATTTTGTTTTATTTTAATTTTAATATATTTTATTTATGTTTTTTTTTTAATCTTTAATTAATAAAAAACTAATCTAGTTACTAAACTAACTTACCTATTAATTAATTAATTATTAACTAGTTTAGCCTAGTGTAACTACACTAATTTTATTGCTAACCTTTATTAATCTATTATTCTTTTTAGCCTAAGTTTGGTTTATGCATGGATGGGTGGTTGAGCGAGATGTAGTCGACTGGACAAAAGGACAAGGGAGTGAGGGCACAGCGTGGATGCAGGATGTAGCATGGAGCATAGGAGGTATGATGCAATGGGTGGATGACATTTTGGGACAGGGCCCGCAGGAAAAAAACCGCCTCATTCCGGACCCCCCCCAACATTAAAGGTAGAACAGTCAAGGGGGTTTGGAATCGCCTGTAGACCATCCATCTGCATGTTGTCATAATGAACGTAGATCTGTGCACACTTGTTAGTCACCATTCCGGACCCCCCCCACCTTTAAAAGAAGAACAATCGAGGGGGCCCAGAATCCACTGTCATCCGTTGATCTACGCTCCGCTAGATCGACCGTTGATCTAAGCACATTCTTTATTCTCCAGGCGCGAATGCAACAAAAAATTAGGCTTAGTGCTTTTTGTGGATTTTTTGCACTGCCTCCCTTGCTTTTGTGTCCATGGGGTTAGGAAAAAGAAACCACTAAGCGTCAACAATCATGAATTTTCTTTTCTTTTCCTTTCCTTGAAAATAATTTGCAAAAATGAAATATTATTTGCAAGCCAAAATACATCTAGAGTGAAAATTTTCCAGTCAACAGATGATCCTATGAATTATAGGGTTATAACACCATCAATTATTTTGGTCGGTTTTTAAGATCTGGAGAACCATTCCACTATTAAATGTTGAAGAGTATAATCGGGCCTCGGTGGCAGGTTTGGTTCCTGCTGTTGAGTTAAAGGGATCTAGGACCCCTCAACATAATTGGCGCTAGAAGGAGGGTGATGTATGAATGGTTGAATATATATTTCACATAATATTTAAGACAACCTGTAGATTCAAAAAAAACCCACATGCATGGCTATTCATTCTCAAGATATCCCACACACATTGAGTACTCCAGAGATGATTAACTCACCCCATCACGAGGAAGAATGCTTGTTCCCTGATATACCTTATTCTCTTCCTCACAAGGAATTGAATCAATTCAGAAGAATCACAAGAGCATACGCCCGATAGATCGGTGCACTGCCCTTAGCTCTATTACTTCCTCAAAGAAAACAAGTAAGCATACTAGTGGTCGATACCCCCAACCATGTTATTGTGTAAACAATATAAGACCTGATAGATTTCTCTCTCACCAAATTTGAACATCCTCTTAATCTAATCCCTGAAACGTCAGCCGACAACTTCTCTGAGCCGGATGATTTTTCGGAAAAAGAAGGTTTTAAATCAGAACGATCAGTTTCAAGATCTGAAGACATGGAAGATAACAATGACCATGATGAAGAAAGGGGAAATTCACCTTAGAATAATCAACCTTGGTTGGCCAGAGATGCTTTGTCCATCCTCGGATGAGTACATAACCTTCCCCGACACTCATAAAAGTTACTTCCTAAATTTGACCCTGAAACTTCAGGATTGCCTGAAGACCATATCAAGAAATTCATACTAGCTATCAGACTGATGAATTTCCAACATGAAGACGTAGTTTGCAGGATGTTCCCCTACACTTTCAAAAATTTGTCTTCCACGTGGTATTTTAACTTACCTGTAGGATCCATAACTAGTTGGAAAAAGTTTCAAAAAGACTTTATAGATAAATTTGTAGAAGAAACTACTATAGGAGCTTTGATGGATGAGTTTTTCACTTCCACCATGAGATTTAATCAAATATTTACCACCATCTTAAACAAATTCCATCCCGAAGCTAAACCTACTCAGGAGTTGCAAATCAAAGTATATGCTAATGCTCTCCCAACTTCTATTTCCATGTTTGTGAAGAGGGATGCCAAACCAATCCTAGCTGAGAAACTTGAAGAAGCCAAAACAATAGAGTTCCAAATGATAGGATGCAAAGAATGCCATGTCTCATTAGTTAAGAACAAAGTTCAACCTCCTCCCATGAGAGTACTCCTGTTGACTAGACCCCCTGGGAAACAAACAGAACAAGCTCCGGAAAAGGGAAGTGGGGACATAGAGGACCTACAACACATGGTCAAAAAACTATCAAATGAAATCATAGACATGAAGAGAAGTGCAGGGGAGGGAAACTAAGGCCAGAGGCCCAATAAACATTTCTTTAAAAGAAATCCTCCTTTCAAAGCAATGGAACCTCCCCCAGCCAAATTAAATATCGATATGGGGAATGTAGCATTCGACTTTTTCTGTACCTATCATTAGGAGAGACACTATGAAAGAGACTTCCCTCAATGGGTGTATGCCATGAACTAGATGGAAAATTGGTTTCTAGATGAGGTCTCTCTAATCGAACAATCTAGCGGATCAACTATAATATCGTCGATCAGGAAGAGGTTGATCCACCGGAAGAAACAACCATGTTGATATGGGATCCTGACCTAACTATGCGTTTCGATGACCTATTTTAGGTTCAAGAACCACCCACAGAAGTATTGGTTGTGAAAACACAAAGTAGGTGTCAACCTGTCTCAAACGACCTTACTACAACCCCAAACTCGGGAGGAAAAACAACTCTTGATCACCCGAAAGCACCTTTTTCTCCCCGAAGAAACCCTATAAACATCCATACATGAGAATCACCCAAGATAGATTACAACATAGTAGAATATTTTAAGAATTGAAGGAAAATATATCAGTCATGGACATGTGTAGAATCCCTCAGCAAAAATACTTCCTGCTACAAGAAATCTAACTCCCACATATCTAGGGAATAAATTAACTATGAACACCTTCTTTGAAGATAAGAAGGGAAAATTTTTTGTCCCACCGTTCCTTTTAACGTTTGAAGTCTTCAACAGAAACCTCCATAAGTGTTTAGTTAATTCAGGAGCATCTTCTAATGTTATGCCACTGTCTATTTGAAAAAAATTAAACGCAGTCCCTCTCAAAAGTGATAAACACGTGATACAACTAGACATAACCCAGGTAAAGGTCATGGGAGAACTCAAATATGTAATGATCATAATAGTGACACACCCTATTTTGCAAGTAATTAACATCATTGTAGTAGATATCCCACAAGCTTATGGATTTCTATTAAGTAGAGATTGGTCTGAGAAGTTAAATAGATATTTTAGTATAGACTGAGATCACCTTTGGTTATCATTAAAAGGGCACACAAAAATGATCAGGATCGATTGGGAAAGATATCTAAAACATACTGTCACTGACTTAGAAACCCTAAATGAACCCTCATCGACAGATTTCCCTATGTTAGGCAATTATTCCCGTGATTTCGACTTCGAAAATTCCCCCCCTCTCTCATATGATGTTTCCCTTACTCAAAACTCTGAAATGGTTTTTCAAGAGGAATTGCCAACGACGGCGGAGGAAACCCTCTTCTGCCAAGAACCTATGTTAGAAATCACAGAACAAACAAGAGAAAAAGAGGACATCGATAGGAAAGAGGAAGTTGATATATTTTTCCCACAAGTTTGGACCTTATACTTTGATGGCTCTAAATCGCAAGAAGGGTCTGGGGCAAGGTGCATCCTCATTAATACAAAAGGTAAATGACATTTTCTATCTTGTAGACTTGAGTTTGGATGCACAAACAATACCACCGAATATGAAGCTCTAGTACAAGGGCTAAAGAAAGCCATGGACTTGAACGTTAAAGAAGTGAAGGTTTTTGGAGATTCTGAAATCATCGTTAGAGAAGTAAGGAATAATATACATTGCAATTCTCCACACCTGAATAATTATCAACATGAACTGCATAGGCTAATAGAGAATTTTGAAGCTTTCAACATTAGAGTGATTCCCAGAACAAAGAACATTCTTGCTGATTCTCTAGCCACCACGGCTTCAAGACTGTCACCTCTAGAAGATTTTGAAGCCTCCCAGTTCACTGTAGAATTTCTCTACAAACCATCAGTTCCCAACAATATATATAATTGGAAGGTCTTTGAAGGATATGAACAGATTATAAAATTTATAACCAATCAGGATAACTTTAAGGACTTGGCCATTGACGATGAAATATTCCAGGACCAATTAGCAGGGACCGATCCTTAGACAGATCAACTGACTGACAAATCGAAGTCTCACACGATACCGAAGGGAATATCCAATTTAGAAATCCTTTTTGATCTAAGGGAAAGATTTAAAGGGTCAAAGAATGCAAAGACATGGAGTTCATGTCCCATGCATGAAAATATAAATCTCAGAACCCCGTAAAACCCAAAAAATGTAAACCTCGACAAGACAATATCTAAAGAGGAAAGGAAGGCTTATCTCAAACTTTTCAGACAATATCAAGATGCTTATGCTTGGTCCTACCGAGATCTTAGTACTTATGATACCCGTATCATACAACACATTATCCCATTAAAACCTGAAGTGAAACCCTTCCAACAGAAGCTCCGAAAGTATCACCCTTCGCTAGAACCTCTCATGTGTCAAGAATTGAAGAAACTTTTAGATGCCAAAATTATCTTCCAAGTCAGACATTCCGCGTGGGTAGAAAATTTGGTTCCTGTGAGGAAAAAGTCTGGGGAGATCCGCCTATGCGTAGATTTTAGAAACCTCAACAGAGATTCAGAAAAGGATAACTACTCCATCCCACCGATGGACCAACTCTTGCATAATGTGTTTGGCTCTGAGATGTTCTCCTTACTGGACGGTTTCTCAGGTTACAACCATGTTCTAGCTTCAGAAGAAGACTGCTTGAAAACTACCTTCCGAACCAAGTGGGGAAGATTTTCTTACAAATGCATGCTGTTTGGGTTAATCAATGTAGGAGTGACCTTCCAGAGGGGCATGGACGTAGAATTTCAGGGACTAATCAGCAAGTGTGTAGTAGTCTACTTGGACGACATGATTGTGTATTCAAAGAACAGAGAGGATCACATCCAACACATAACCCAGATTTTTGAAAGGTGTTGGAAATACAGTATATCTTTAAACCCTAAGAAAACCATCTTTGGCGTAGAGGAAGGAAAGATATTGGGTCACATTATATCCCAAGAGGGAATTCACATAGATCCAGAAAGGATTAAGGCTATAGCTCAACTTCCATTACCTCACAACAAAAGGGCTATGCAATTTCTTTGGGAAAATCAATTTTGTGAGCAAATTCACCCCCGATTTCGTAGAAACTATCAAACCCTTACAAAAAATGATTTGTAAAGATGTTGAATTCAAGTGGGATAATGAATGAAATAAGGATTTCAACAATATTAAGACTGCAATATCTCAAGCCCCGGTGATGCACAGTCCCAATTTCAACAAAGATTTCTTCCTCTATACTTTCACCTTTGACCAATCGTTAGCCGCTGTGTTTACTCAGAAGTATGATGATAACAATGAGGCTCCAATGTTGTTCATGAGAACTAATGTTTAGGGGGTCAAACTAAATTAACTTGCTATAGATAAGCATGCTTATGCAGTATACAAGGTAGTAAAACACTTCAGATCTTACATCCTCAAGAACCATACCAAAGTAATTGTGCATCACCCTGCAGTTCGATCCCTATTTACTCAACATGAGATGGGGAAAAGAAGAGGAAACTGGATGACTGTAGTCCAAGAATTTGATCTAGATATAAAACCTGCTAAACTAGTTAAAGGACAAGGGTTATGCAAAATTTCAGTTGAAGCTCAGGACCAAGTAAATGAAGACCCCAGACTAGAGAATGAAATGGAATTATGGTGTGGTGAAGCTTCATACATCTCCCTAGGGAAAGAGTCTTGGTATGAGAAATTGACTTATCTCCTGCACCATGGGACTTTCTTGGAAAACCTAAACCCTAGGGAAAGGAGAGCCCCTTGATTAAAATCTGCACAATATTGCCTCATAAATTTGGTGCCCTTCCGTATTAATTATGACGGGGTACTTTTAAGATGTCTCGAACGTGAAGATGCAGACAAGGTTCTAAAGGAGCTCCATGGTGGCCCTGTAGGTGGACATTTTGCGGGAAACACCACTGCTCATAAAATATTGAGAGTTGGCTATTATTGTTCTACTCTGTTCAAGGATTCCCAGACATATGCTAGGAACTATAAGACGTGTCAAATAAGTGCGAGGAGGGAAAAGAGAGAAGCTGTCCCACTTCAACCGATGGTCGTTTCCAGGCCTTTCGAGCAACCGGGGTTAGATATCATAGGAGATATAACACTGAATTACTCAAAACAACATAGGTATATATTAAATGCCATAGACTATTTCACGAAATGGGAAGAGGCCATCCCTCTGACTCATGTAAATGAAAAGGTGGTGATCCAATTCATAGAACAACAACTGATCAGTAGGTTCGGTATACCTTCTGCCCTTTTTTTTGATAATTCATATTAATTTGATTCCACATTACTAACAAATTTTTCCATAGTCAAAGAATTCATAATTAGATACTCTGAAAACTATTACCCACAAGGAAATGGAGTGGCAGAATCAACTAATAAGAACCTAGTGAGAATATTAAAGAAAACAGTTGCAGACAACCAGAGGAATTGGCATAATTCATTTCCTAATGCTTCATGGGTTGATAGAGTCACACCCAAGGAAGCTATAGGGAATTCCCCATACTTTCTAGTATATGAACAGGAAGCCATTCTCCCGAATGGTCTTTATCTTCCATCTTTCAACTTGCTCAGAATTCCAGGGGACAACCTTCATCAGTCATGCAACAAAGAATTGACACCCTGCTCATGCTAGAAGAAGAAAGGGAGAAAGATAAATCAATATTCACAGCTCACCAACAGATAATTAAAAGGTGGTTTGATAAGCATAAGGCTAAAGAGAATAATTTTGAGGTAGGAGACCTAGTCCTAAAGTGGGACAAAGCAAAAGATCTTAAAGGAAAATATTCTAAGTTTCAGAATCTATGGCTCGTACCTTTCCAGGTGGATGACAAGATTGGGTTAAGCACGTATCGACTATAGAATCTGAGGGGGGAACCTGATTCTCTCCTAATGAATGGACAAGCCCTAAAACAATATTTTCATTAAAAAAAATAAAAATAAAAAAATAAAATAAAAATTATTTTGATCTTCTGTGTTTATTTTTGATGCGTCGATTTATCTTTTTGAATTTATACATTTTTTTTTTTTATCTTTTGGGATGGTGCTTCTGAGCTTTTGAAAGATTGTGTTTAGGAAGAATATGGTTGACCTCAAATCATGTGACATAGCGAATTCTGTTCCTAACTCGTCGCTCACATACAAACACAAGAAACACTGAGGAACCTGCGGTTGTTTCAAAGGATTCTCTATATGGCCTGCGCAAATGAACAACTTTGGAGAAATGCGGAAGTGTTTTCCTAGTGGTCTGTTAAAACCTTAAGGGAAAGACTCTAAGATGGAAAGGACTACATGCACCTTAGAAACAAATCTAGTGAGTTTCACCTTAACCATCTCTTTTTTTGCAAATAACAGACGTCTTCCTCTCTCGCTCACTTAGGGCATTCTGCAGAAATAAAAGTCAACTGTATCAAATGAGATCAAAATAGGAGAGGTTATGCAGATATCTCCACTAGGGCTATGGAATCTTGTTGGCAATAGAGAAAGGTCTGTGACATTGGGGTGAGTCCGTCGGGGCTATGGACGCTCACTGGCAGCGGAGCAACACCGTAGAAAATGAATAAGGGTAACTAAAAGGCCTAGTGATAGTGAATGATTTACTATACTCTTATCAAAGGGGGACATGAATCAAGGTTACATAAAAATAAGGTGGAATAAAGGTTAAAAATCCCCACAGGCAGGCGCAGATGCATCAACCCGGAAAATTCCAAATGAAATGGTAAAAGAAGCTCCGATGAAAACTAGTTAAGTTACTAATAAGCTTTTCTATCAGCTCATCCTGAGGAAGGAACATAGTTTCTTATTTCTCCCAGCAAGTCTCCATTTGTTGAGCACTCAACACGCCCTAAAAAGAATATGTCAATTTTTCACTCTTTGGGTACCACTTAATCTTCGCACTGTCTAAATTTGATTTTTCTTTGAGAAATGTTGTCTCTGCTTGTTCTCTTAACTCTCATTAAGATATTCAGGTTTGTCTAAATTTATGAAACCCCATGACTTAAAGAGGATTAACACTTAAATAAGGAATCAACATCCAAAACACTTCACCTGATGCGCTCAAGATTCGACATCGGAAGGAATTAAGAAGTGAAAAAGAATCACTCAGAAAACCTCAGTTTTCGAGTGCCGATCTACACCGGTATCGACAAAAGGAAGTTTTGTTTCATGAAAAGTATCACATACAGACATCGCCAATAGCCGATCCAGTTCGACATCGTTAAAAGGAGAAGGGAGTAAACGTTAAAGAAGAAATAAATGATATCCTCGATAGCCGATACCCGATGCGCTTGTCAGAATCAGAGAAGAATGAATCACGATGAACATTCTGACCATGCTAAAGAGTTTTCCCTGACCACCAATTCTCGAAGAGTTTCAACATCAGGAGTTTTTGAGAAAGTTGATCCAAAGAAAAAAAACACGTGATAGGGTTATCCCTGATCGCTGACTCCCGATACCTTTTCGGCATCGACGATACCATGTTTATTTTAGAATGCACAACTTGAAGAAAGTCCCAACTTCAACTAATACACATGGATTAAGCCACCTGTCTTCAACGCCATGTGTCTTTTACCGACCGGAGAACCGTATCGTCTAGTTTTACCCAGAGTAATTCTTGGTTTCCTAGGTCTAGGTCACACCCCTGAGTCATTTTTTCCATGTCAGCATTGTACAATGAAATTGATCGGTGTCGAAGGTTTTTTGCAGAAATATAGAAATGAAAACATTTATGGCACGTCCCCAATCCCCGATATGCCCACTAAGAACGCGACACGATGCGACATTTTAGTGCTAGATACGTTTAGATTCAGAGCATTTAAGGGACTAATTAATTCCAAATCCTGCATTAGTTGTTTCTTCATGTGCAAATCAAAAAGGCCATTTGAAATTACCGATAGACCACATCACACTCTGCACCTCTTCCATCAACCCATGATGAATTCAAGTTGCAGATATTCAACGACAGATTTGTTTGAATTCCACTCATCACCCAAATTAAATGGTTGATACGACATGGTAGGTTCTTCCCCAGCTTAAATTCTCTTGTGCCATTTTAAATGAATCCATTCTGCGTGCAAAGGAGTTTCAAAGAATTTGAAGAGGCGAAATGAGTAATTCAAAAGCTACAGAGATCCCGTGAGTATCAAATAACCAGGTTTAGAAAGATTTATAGGTATGTACCAGTCTGTGGATTTTTCATGCTTACACTTCATATATATATTTTATCCAGTGTTTCTCTATACGCAGTCTCTAAAAGATTTATTTCAATTGCAGGAACAATGCCACCAAGGAATTTGACCACTGGGCGATCACTGAGGGCGTCGAAGATGAAGGAGATAGAGATAGGTGAAGGTTCCTCACTAGTGGTAGAAAAATATTTGGAATACACTCCAAGGCTGGAACCACTCATTAAGACATCTACAAAGAAGGTTTTTATTCAACCACCTACCTTTGGGGACATAGAGGCAAAGATAGGGACCGAGACAACACTCCCACATTGGGGAGAACTCTTCCAAAAGATCATTTGGGAGGAATTCCCAGAGTACATCCCACACAGTGACCCAGATATGAGAGCGCTTGACGACCAAGTATTCCCAAATATTTGACGGTCGTACCTACACATGGTAGCAAGCATAACTCTTGTGTTTCCTTGTATAAAACTTCTGTATTGGCTCATCAACCACACAGACACACAAAAGTTTTTAATCAACGATGACAATGGTGGATGTGTCGGGGTCTTCCTACCCGTAGAGGTCCAGAAGTATTACAAGATGAGAGACCCTGAGGAGTGACTAAACACAAATTTTGTCATAAAATTCTATGAGCGCCATGACACCAGTCGAATAATGGCCTCATGCTGGAGAGAAGATAAGAAATACACCAACCAGACCTCCGACTGGTACCAGAGGGCTAGTTTAAGGGAGACATACATATACCTGATGGCTCTCATCTGCCAATTGTATGGGAGAAAGACTGCTCCATATTTTCATAGGAATGGATGCCTCTAGCTTACACAATGGCCATTTCCAGGAGCGGCTTCAACTAGGGAACCATCATTTCTAAGTAGTTGAGCATCTACATACAACAAGATCAGACTCCGAAAGAACGATAGACTCCAACCTTATACATGGCTTCGTATGTACTAGATGTCATTTGTGCCAGAAATATCTTTGGCGACATGAACCTCAGCTAGAACTTCGCATAACTCTTAGTCCACGTATATTTCAGCATCTTATGGGAGAACAGGTACAAAAAATTCTACTCTCTTATCTGTGATGACTTCATCACACGTATTTACTTTGTTCTTTTCAAGAAAGAATGCTCGAGACTATCTACCATGGAAAAAATATGATATCAAAGGTCAACCACTGGTATCTCGACGAGCGAGATACCTACATCAGAGTGTTCGGGGCCACCAGAGCACCTCATCTCCTGCCTGCGCATGTCCCTGACCATCTTATAGTGGGGGAGATATGCTATCAAGCCATCCTACAAGGTTACAATGCCACTCTGGTCAAGGACAAGAAAAGGGAGTTCATACCTTATGGTTTCCATGCAGGCTTCTACATGGTGAAGGACATCGCTCAGGCCAAGCAAGAAGGAATGAGCCAATTGGAGTTCAGATTATAGATCGACCGATTCCACAAACATGAAGCAAATGGTATGGTCTTGAAACATGCCTCGCAAGTGTCATCTTGCTAGCCATACGTCCACGACAAGTTTGAAGATTAAGTCTTCATAGAAAATGCCAAGGACTGGGACGAAGTGGTGGCAAGGATGGCCGATCCAAAAATGACCAGGTTCAAAGCCATGAGCCTATATGAATAGGTGATGATAATAGAACAATTGTCTCAAGGGGCCCTCAGGGTCAGAGAAGAAATGATAGCAGCTGAAGCAACAAAAGCCCCCCTGGCAGCCTTGATGCAAGATAGAGGTTTCCCCATGACTCAAGACATGTGGGAGAGGGGGTTACTCATGATAGAACAAGCGCAATGGATAATTGATCAACTGCAAGATGACCCAGACCTCATAGTTATGACAAGGCTCCCTTCCGATAACCTAGATGAAATCTAGATAGGCCCAAGTGACCCTGAACTGATAGACGTCGATGAAATCGCCGGGTTCGATGACCCTAAATTAACAAAACCACCGACTGGATCACTGACAGGTGTTTCAACTCAGCCAGAGATAATCAAAACATTAGGGAGAGAAAGTGAACCAAATCCCTACGCGAATCGACAAAAATCTATGACGATGATGAGAGCTCAGAGGTATCCCTTGTGACCCATGTACATGTCGAAGAGGAAAAGGAGCCATACAAGACATATTCCCTAGTTACTGATGCTCAAATTCAAGGGCTTCCACCGAATGAACAAGAGGTCGAGAGTGTCTTAGACACTGAGCTTCCCAATGTACCGGAGACCCAAGAGGACAGTCCGAAGGATGAGTCAGATTTGGGTGAGAAAAAGGAAGAATCTCCACAGCAGGAAATCAACGTCTCAGTGGCTGAGGATCAAGTAAGTACTGAGCCTACCCCCAATGCCTCAATTTCAATTGGTACTAAACTCCTAGATGAGAGACAGACAGAAGCCGGTCCTTCAGAACACATGGAGGAAGTTCAAGAACCCATTCTTAAACAAGTATATACCATCGGGAGTCTGGGGAATACACTCACTTGGGGAGATCAATAAATCCCCGAACCCGTGGATGAATTAGCCAACATACATGCCATCGCTTATGACTAGATAAGGAAAGATACCATCCAAAGAACCACGAAGAAGAGGAGGATCACTTTATATCGCTCCATCCTTTTCACTATGGAGGAAAATATGATCAACACGGAGCATGCTGAGACATCTGAACTAATCGGTGTATTGATGGAAATCACAGATGCCACCCTAGACAAAGCTAGAAGAGATGAAGAGGAGATGGCCACTGCCCTGAAGGAATTGGAACATTTGTGCCACTTGGCGAAATACTATCAGGACACCACACATGCCGTGATGTTCCTAAGGAGTGAATTCCTAGAGGCCTACAACAAAATTACAGATGAGCGACACCTATTCACTGCAAGGATAGTCGAGCTCTAGGAAGACACCCTCATGGCACTTGCGACATGGAAATATATGGAGAGGTGGTACGAGAAAGCACACAAATATGTAGAGAGGGTCGACTATATCGATGGGTTCCAACATGGCCGAGATACAGAAGAGCACGACATTCGGGTGTTAAAAGAGAGAAACCTTGATCGCATAAAGAAATCGATCGAGTATTGGGAAAAAATGGCTCGGGAACCTCATTAGGAAATCCAAGAAATATGGGCCAAGTTAGAGAAAATATGGATCAAGATCAACCAAGTAATGAAAGACATTGACCTCCCCGAGTTCGGTACACCTGACGACTTTTTCGACTTGCACGACATAGTCTAGATTAACACTGAACAAGACTCATCCTGGGCCGAGGAAATAACAAAGGTAACATATATGGTGCCAGGTTAGGTGTGACAGTTCACAGAACACCCAATCAAAGCACTGGCTATGTTGCCACAATTGAGTTCCATAATAGTCAAGTATCAGGCACATGCAGTAGAGATAAGAGAGATTCACTCGGCCCCAATGGAACAACATAGATTCCCGTATGCCAACACATGCAATGATGTATTCATAAAGTGGTCGGAGTACGAGAAGAGTCACCCACTGAAGTGATATCTCGAGATGACTCTTAGAAAAACTAACATAAGAGAACGCCATGTGGTGAGTTTTGTTTCACTTATTTTCACTTTAATAGTTATTTTCAGTTAATTTTATGTTATAAATATGATCATCGACTAGCTAGTTAAGGGTCGATGGTTGCTGCAAAGACCCTCATTTTTTGTTTTGTTAAGAATTATTTCAGAGCTTCCTTTAATTAAGAAGTCCTTTTGGACCAGAGATAAGTTTGTGTTGTTTTCATCAAATGCGTGTATGATTGGATGTGGAGAATAATTATTCCTTATTTTCTCTCATGAATGGATCCTGTAACGAGTAAGATCTACTAAATCTATTGATAAGTTATCTGATGCAATATTTTACAGTTCTTTCCTTCAATGATGAAGATAATCGTTGTGTTATTATTTGATTGATGATTAGAGTTAAGCGAATTATTTTACTTGCCATCATTTATCACATGCATGTTTTCTTATGATAAATCGTATCTCAGTCAGTAATTGGATTACCAACATGGTTAATATATTAGTACTAGGTCCGTGGTAGAGAATCATTGTTTGCATGCTAGAGTGAAAGGGTTATCCCAAGCTCAACCTCTTCTCTAGTAGTTAAGTTTGTTCCCATTTTGTTTCCTAGTTGGTTTATACCGGCCCTATCTTATATCAGTCCCACCTAAGAGAAAATACAAAAAGAGAACGTCCGAACCAAAGGAGAAAGCCTTCACAAGAAAACATAAATCCCATCGATTATTTTGGCAGGATCACAAGACATGGAGAACCATTCCACTATTAAACGCTATAGAGTCTAATTGGGCCTCGGTGGCAGGTTTGGTTCTTGCTGTTGAGTTAAAGGGATCTAGGATCCCTCAACAACACATGCTTGTTACATGGATGATATGGCACACATGTCTTAGCATATGGTTTGATGCACATCTTGATGATGGTATTGGTATATGATATATGTGAGTAGATCTAGTTATATTTCATGATGACGTCGATGAGATATAAGTATTAGTAGCAGTGACAGTGAAAAAGACACTAACAAGGATAGTGACAGGTTGGATGACATGTTGATTATTAGTGACAGTGTCAATGACAAGTTGAGTCTACACTTATATTTCAAGGTGGATGGAAGGGGCAAGGAAAGGGGGTTGTAGCCTCCTTCTAGTTGGATCTAGAGAATATAGGGAGTTGGAGCTTTCTTTAGGTTGGAACCTGTAAATTAGGGGGTTGTAGCCTCCTTCCAGTTGGAGCTGGAGAACTTAGGGAATTGAATATTCCTTCAGGTTGGATCCTCCTTCCCATTGAAGTTGGAGAATTCATGGAGTTGTAGTTTCCTTTAGGTTGGAGCCTGTGAACAGGGGGTTGGATCCTCCTTCCATTTTGTGTTGGAGAATTTTTAAGTTGGTGCTTCTTATGAATGTAATATTTTAATATATAAGAAATAATTCTGTGGTTTTCCCCCATTTGGGTTTCCACATAAAATTCGGGTGTACTATGTATTTGTGGTTATATGTTATGCATTGTTGAATGGAATTGTTAATTATATATTGAATGTAGTCATAAGTGATAAAATTGATTGATAATTTGAAGATTAGATGTTCTTATTAAAACTGGTAAAAATTGATCAATATTGATTCACCCCCCCCCTCTCAATATTGGTGAATATTCCAACAACTGGAATTAGAGCAGGTCCTTCAAGAATCGGTCTAACTGCTAGAAGGTAGATCATGGATAATAGATACAGAAATAATGGAATACCAATATTTGATGGTCATGATGATCAAAATTATGAGATGTGGAATATAAGAATGAAAACATTTTTACAGGCACAAGAATTTTATGTTTGGAAATCAATTGTTACATGATACACCGCTTCAAAGAAACCAAACACTATAGCCAAGAAGGAATTGAAAAGAAAAAATAAAATAGTAGTGGATTTCGTCTTGGAAGGATTATCTTATTTAGTAAAAGAAGAAGTGGGACAATGTTCATCAACCAAAGAGATCTGGGATAAGCTTCATAATCTCTACTATAAGGAAACTCTTCTTATCATAGAGCCAAATCATGTTGATAAATATAAAGAAGATATTAAGACATAACGAGAAGAAAAATTCTCATCATGTCAGACAGATCCAAAAGAATATTATGAATAAGGTGTAATGGATCTCAAGGATGAACTAATCAGTGCTTTAAGTGAGCTAAGAAAAGAAAGGAGAGAAAATAAGTCTCTCAAGGAAGAATTGATCAAGCTAAAGGAAGGTTCCGAAGAATTCAAGTAGGTTATCATAAATCTAAAAGCTCAGCTGGAAGAAACCAAAGTGATTATAGAAACTCTCAAGGATTAATTGAAAGAAAAACAATGTTTGGAAGACGAAATTGTATCACAAATAAAGGAAGCAAAGAAGAGAAAACAAATATTGACAAGTCATCTTAAGGAAAAATCTGAGGACTTAAACAAGCTTGAAAAAAAATTTAGTCAACAAAAATGAAGAATTGAAGAAGGGATCATCTCCTTGAAGACCCATCTTGAAGAAGAAAAGAGAATGGAAGAATTTATGAAGATATAGATGATAAAGAAGGAAGAATATTGTGAGAAGTTTGAACAATAAGTTGTTACATTAAGGGTTGAATTTGACAAGATCAACAAGAACTTGAAGAGCTCTCAAGTACTCGAAGATATTATATTTTGTCAAAGGTCACCATTCAATAAAATAGGTATTGGATACACTGGTGAGACCTCATGTAAAGAAGATGGAAATACCAATCCCAACAAGAAATTCAGAGAGAGAGGAAATTCCACATAGCCAGTAATGAAAGTTGAATAGAAGAGTTCCAGGTAGTCGGAAAAGAAGAATGAAGAGAAGGATAATAATTATGCAGACATTATCAAAGGAAGGAACAATGAACAACAAGGGTCAAAGAGGAATGAATGTATAAGAGATGTATTTCAAACAAGACCTTCTACCTCCAGGTATCAAAGAATCTTCAATCATTGTGAAGGAAAAAACAAAAGAGAAGATCATGATCATCTAAGGCATGAATTCAGAAGGAATAAATCACAAGGAATATCATTCACTCCTAGGTATCAAATATTCCTTTATGGTTATTATTTTACTTGTAATAAATTTGGACATAAAGATGTAGATTACATAGCTTATGGAAGAAATGTTCAAGAAATAAATGTTTATGTGCCCCCCTACAACATTGAATGTTACAAATTCCACAACTATGGACACATAGCTCATGATTATAGATTTCATCTCATGTATATTGATTGGTTAAAAATGTCCAACCCCTCCAACATCAGGTTCACGACAACCTTCCACAAGCCAAGCAACGCGACTTCTCCAACAACGAAAGAAGCTCACCAAGGTTCAGGTTCAACAAACGCTTTCCCCTATTCGCTGAGAACTCAATGAAATGGAGACCATTTATTCCTAAGGAGGGAGGATTGATCTAGGTGGATATCGATGTCCACCCACCTCTTCCAACTGGCTCACATACAATTTTCCATTTTGGCAGTTTTTTACAGTTTGTCGAGTCCCAAACTTCCAGGTCCTTTTTGAGGCCCTAAACGATGGTTTTTTGGACTTTTGGGGGGCCAAGAATTTTTCACTTCAAGCTTTGACCTCCACATAACTTTTACTTCTAGGATAGAAATTTTCGATGAGGTATCGAATGCCCCAAACAAAGATCGTATGAAAAAGTTACACCCCTAGGAAGTTGATGTATCAACTACCCCATTGGGGCTCGCAAACCTTTTAGATTTTCATCTTCCGGGGTTAATGTTTTGGATTTTATTTATGTTAAAAATGCTTTTAGAGTCTCATTGTAACAATCATATTCTTGTGAATGTGAGTATCTATCACATCTCTTCTCAAAGATAACCTGCCACTATTCTAGCGAGTCTTTCACTCTATATTTCTTCATTTTTGTACATTTCTCTCATTAATAGAAATTGTGTATTACTGTATCTCTGTGTTTATGGTTGTATATATGATATATATATATTATATGATTGGATACATGGTATATCTCTGTACATATCCTTATTATTTATCTGCTCTCGTTTCTTGCCAAAAATAATATGGATTAGTGGGATTAGAGCATGCTGCTCTTGATTATTTTCCAGTGCATGTCCCCAACGAGGTCCGAGTATAAAAAGTTGGGTCTCAAGCTTGTCTCTCTTGAGGAAAATAATTCTCTCATGCCCAAGAAGCCCTCCATGGTGGAAGAAAATAAAAATGATGGAGAAGAAGATTCTATGAATCTGTTGCTTGAGCAAGCTCTCACACGACAGAGGGACACAATGATGGATATTTTTTTCCACATGCTTCAATGCCTTTCGATAACAGGTGTGTCTTCATCAAGAGTCCACTTTGGAGGCACCTAAACTTTCAAGGTACAATTTAATTTTGATATTCTCGTATTTGAAGGACAGATAGATGCGAATACCCTAGAAAAATGGCTAAATCTACTAGAAGGTTAGTTCTTTGTTTACAATTTCTCTAAGAGGGAAAATATCACCTTCACACTCCTTAAGAATACCCCCCATGTCAAACATTGGTGGGTAACTTAATGGGAGAAATTCCCATAGAGGATTCTAGAATATATGGGGTCAAGCACACTTGGGATTTTTTTGTGGATGTGGTCAAAGAACAATATTACCCTATTGGTAACTATGATGACCAATACATGAGATGGACCACACTGTGACAAGAGAGGGGTAAGGCAGTACCAAATTTCACCAATACCTTCCATACCTTGCACACCAATATGGGTATCAAAGACTCAGAGAGACATTTGGTTCTGAAATACCGTGGGGCTCTACAGAAATACATCCAAACCGAAATGGATTTCCTAGACATCTCATCACTGGGAGCTACCTATCGATATGTTGTCAAAATAGAGAAGAAATTTAAGCACTAGAAAAAACGAGACTTAGGGTCTGAAAATCCACAACAACCAAAGCATGATAAAGACATCCCTAACAACCAGCCTCCAGAAAACCAGTCCAAGTCACAGGAAAAGAAGGGTAATAGAAAGAAAAAGAAGGACACTAGAAAATGGTGCTATTTCTACAAAATCCCTTGCCACAACATTGATGAATTTCTCTCAAAATAGTCATTGGTGGTTGAGATCAAAGAAGAGGAGCTAAACCTTGATTTGGATTTTGATTTAGAAAATATTGGTACAAGACATATCATTGACGAAAACCCCATTGCTACTGTCATGATCACAACAATTCAATCAGAAGAACCATCATATCGTGAAGAGGGGGGGCGCATTTTTAATTCACAAATGTGGGTGAAGGGGACCCCATTGAATTTCATTGTTGACAGTGGAATCCAAAAGAACCTCATCTCAACAGAGGTCGTCAAACAGTTGGGATTGTCGACAAGACCACACTTGCAGCCATACAACATCGGGTGGCTTCAATAGGGACGATATCTTCGTGTCAGCTAGGAGTGTTGTTTTTCATATGGTATCCATCCCTTCAAGGATGAGGTAGTATGTGATGTTTCCCTATTGGATGTTTGTGATTTTCTTTTGGGCCAACCATATATGTGGAAGCGCCTTGTTATTTATGTTGGAGAATTACACACTCACGTAGAATTATTTTTCTATATTTGATAGTCCAATGTTGAGAACGATTCCTTAGATGAGAATATTATCTCTAGAGAATATTCCCCTACAAAATAGGGAGTTTATCTTCAGTTTAGATTTAGTGGAAGTTAGAGTAGTGGAAGTTGTGACTCAATTAACTGATGATTGCATGGATCGGTTAACTAGGACTAGGTGACAGTTCACTCCAATGTATGTCAGTGAGTGTCTAGATCTCTCTATATCAATAGTATGGCACATTAGTTACTCATGTAGCCTATATCTATTGTAAATTATTCACTCTTTGAGTGTGGAATACAATTAATGAGAATTCTTCCATTCTTTCTCTCCTGCTTCTCTTTTTTCATATTTTCCTTGCAACTGTGTATGTAATTTTCTAGATAGATATATTTTTTCCAGGCTCAACACATTAACATGGTATCAGAGCTAATGGATTGCTAGAAAAAAGACACACCAGACTCTTTTTGCATGTACTGAAGATTGAAGAACGCAAAAAATATGGATTATTCATCAACGATACTTCTCGCGCCTCATAACTATTTAGAGTGGAAGCCAAAAATTATACATCAACTTAGATGAAAAGGCGTGTGCTAAATAACTATGGAAATGTAAGTAGAGCCTAATTCTGATGATGAGAAAAATGACTTTCTCAATAGACAAGATATGGCCATAGGATGTATCTGCTTGTGTATTTCTCCTAAAATTATCCACCAAGTATATGATGTATCACAATACTCCACTCCAAACGAATTATGGACCATATTGGAGGTTATATTCAGGAATAAAGAATATTGTAAATATTTCATGCAGGAGGTTGAATAGATAGAGCCATAAGAGAAGCCATTAGAAGATCAAGCATTTTATTCTGAAGAGTCTTCTACACAAATATCTGCACAAATATCTGCACACATTTCTATTCCATTAATTGCAGATGATGTCTACTCGATTTTAGATTTGTTTTCTGAATTTCATGTGGAATATATATTGCATGCATATCAGGGGTCACATGCAGACACTTTTCCATGTGCCATGCATGCATCTCAGGAGCAACATGCATGCATATTAGGAGACAAAAAGGGAGTCGTGCACATCAGATTCAATTCTAATATTTTCTGAGAAAAAATTATAGAAACAAATTGGATATTTGAATTCCTCTCAAAATATAATAAATTTTCAAAAAACAAATCGTCCGAAATAAATTTCAGGAAGTGAAATTATGATCATTTTAAAATCAACAAAATTTAAGCATTTTTCCAGAAACGGTCGCACAGTTTTCAAATTTCATCCAAAATTTATTTGGATCTTCTTCATTAAAAGAAGAGAAAGTGGATATGTGTGGACATCTCAATGGTTCTTCTACTTCATCATATCTGTGCAGACACCTACATCTTCAAAAAAATATTCAATGAGCACAAACTTGCATAGTTGCGAGGTCTTCTTGGAGTGAAGGGCACAGTTGCTTAGCAACTGTTTTTTGTTCCTCTCATTTTTTTAATGCATTTTAATTTGAGGGGGGGTTTCCCATGAGGTTTTCCCTCTATCCTCATTTTTTTCAATGTCTCATTCTTATATGAATTTTATAATGTGTACCTAACATGGCCTTTATTTTCGGGACCCATTCATCATTTACACCCTAGTAGTGTTCATTGAGGGTGTTGGAGATATTACAGACTCACCTAGAATTATTTTTCTAAGTTGATAGTCCAATGTTGAGAATGATTCCTTAGATGAGAATATTCTCTCTAGAGAATATTCCCCTAAAAAATAGGGCATTCCTCTTCAGTTTAGATTCAGTGATGCAAGATCATCTCTCCACGTCAGCCAACCAGCCAGCCAGCCACGTTGAGCGCATGCATTCAAAGATGAAGAGAGAGGCACAATCCTCATTTAAATATGAATTGAATGTAAATTTAATGTTTAAGCTGTTGAGCTATGAAGCCGTGCCTTTGCGCAGGCTGTAGATAATATAGGCCATTAATGTTTGTATGGCTGAGGTCTAGATATAGATGCTGGACTAGACAGCCCATTCAATGTAATTGAATAGGGTAGGTAGATTGGAGGGAAGAGCTCTAAGAGCCCCCTCAGGTAAAAGAGATTTTTAGTATCTCATTTGGTAGTAAAGTTGAGACAAGTAGAGAGTCTGCATGTAGAGATCAGAAGAGAAGGAGCCGAGACCTTGTTACAGGCCATGTTCAGGAACACCCTTGTACAAACAGGCATTTGCCATTTTAATATAAACAGAAGCAGTTTTTCCTGCATGTATTTCTGTGTTATGTGGATGTCTATGAGTGTTCTTCATATGATGTGAATGTATGCTGTTATCATGCATTTGCAGGAGTGTTTCTGATTCCAGGTGAAGGTCTTTGAGGTTTCATGCCATGAGGGCATGACAGAGTACTATGGTCTTTGAATACCAGTGCACTGAAGCACTTCTGAATACTGCGGGTTCAGACAAAGACGTGTTGTGGCGCAGAAGAACTGAAGTCAACAACTCAGAGGAATACCTCAAGGTTGCTGAACACCTTGGAGGAAAGGTTGTGTATGAGAGACACATTTGCAGACAAAAGCTCTGTTGTGAGTTCTGTAGAGCTCTGCCAAGTGGGCATCGAGCATATGTACAGTGGTGCATTTGAAGGAACTCTGCTGTGAGTTCAGGAAGAAGAATTAGAATCACTGAGGATTTTGTGAAGCTCTGCCAGGTGGGAATTGAGCAGGTGCAAGGGGTGCACAAAGGGAGACTTCTGTTGAGAAGTTCAGGGAAGAAACATAATCACTGAGGATTCTGAGAGCTCTGCTAGGTGGGCATTGAGCGGGTGCATAAGTGCACAGGAGGAAAAAACTGTTGAACGTTCTGGGAGAAGACACTCTGCGAGGTGGGCATTTGAGTTAGTGTGCAGACAGGCAAAGGAGAAGAGAACTCTTTGAGTTCTATAATTCAGGGAAGAATACACTGAGGGATCTTCACGGGGTTACTGAATACCCAGAAGCAGTCATCAAGAGGTTGCTTGAGGCAGAGGATAGCCAGGAGGGCATTCCAACATTCTCCATCTGCAGGAGAAGAAAGAAAGAAAAAAATCCCTTAGGGGTCTGAGCGTGTGAGAAGCTCAAGAGAGATAGCGCCTGCATGTGCATGTGAGGAATTTTCAAGGAGCATAGACATCGAAATCCCTTGAGGATTCGAAGGAAGCAAAGCTCAGGAGGAACAACGTTTTTATATGCACGGTGAAGCTCCGGGTCGAGGAGTTCACAGAGGAAAAGGAGGACAAAGGTTGAGGCCTTTGGGAATTGGAAATTCTTCCAAGTCTGGGAAGAAAGTGTGCAAGCTCAGTAGGGAGAACAGTATCCATCAAATCGACTGGAGAAGAAGATCCAGACCATTGGTTTCTATGTCCAGGAGAAGCCTACAGAAGGGAGAGATCGTGAGCCGTTGGATCTCATTCAGAAATCCCGTCGGCCGTCAGATCAGACAGGAGGTGCATGGGGTTTAACCCTTCTCACGCCAGGCAGAAGTCCCGATAGCCATTGGGATATCGATGTTCATGAAATCAGGAGTCACGAGGACAAGAGATCGGGAATTTCTATAGGAAACGTCCCAGGAATATCTGGACCGTCCGTTAGTGGAGACACGTGGAAGAGATAGGGGAATTGGGAGTCGGGATATCGACATTCCCGTGGACAGGAGATCGGGTAAGTCCATCTTGAAAACCCTGACACAAATCTAGGCCATCCATCTGAGAGAGGACGCGTGTCGCGTGATCATTCATTTCGGAGATCTGGGCACTGGCTCATAGAGACGAGGGTGTAGCCATTGGTATATCGACACTCGGGAAATCAGAGTTCCTGAGGTCGTGAAAGTTGGGACATCAGAAGTATCGAAACCGCAAGGAGTAATCTGGACCATCCATCAGAAGAGGATGCATGACAACAATCAGAGCCATCGGGGAAAGGCCCGACAGGAAGTCATCTATCAACATTTCAGTCATCGAGATATCGAGAATCCTGGTGACAAGAGGTTTGGGCATTTCAGAATCACGAAGTCCGAAACCCCGACAAGGAGGAAAGTGCCATCGTGGGGGCCATGTGTCAGCATATTGGAGAAGTGGGAAGTGTCTCTTAAGGGGCCAACTGTCAGCATAATGGAGAACCGGGATTCGAGGAATCGACAATCCCGTGGGAAATTTTTTTTCAGCATTTGAAACCTCGAAACCCCGATGAGGAGGTATGGCTGTGGTCATATAGAGGGAGGTCACGTGGGCCATAATATTATCCTGGAGGGCTAACGGAAATTGGAGCGCATCGATATTTTGAAGCCAAAAACCCCGAAAGAAGGATAAGGCTGCGGTCTTATGAATTAGCGGTCATATGGGCCAGGAGCCTAGCCAGGAGAGCTAGTGCATAAAGAGAACGTCGGGATTTGACGGATCGTGGATCCTGAGGACAAGTGAATTTTGGCACTTGAAAGTTCGAAACCCCAACAAGAAGGAATATAAGGCTGCGGTCTTATGGAAAGAAGTCACATGGACCAGGGCATAGCCAGGAGGGGCTAAGGCGAGAAGAGCCAAATCGGTGAAATTGCTCATCGGAGGTCAGGGATTCGAGAGTACAGGAACTCTCGACATCAGAAAGGATGAAACCCTGAAAACCGAAGTTGAGTCGGGGAAGATCACGACTTAGTGCAGAAAAGCCGTGGGGGTGAATTAAGGACCTATGGATCGGATTTTCATCAGAGATTCCAGTAGGGAATCAGAAGAGCTAATTTGGCTCGAAAAGGGGAATTTGATCAATCTGTGAGTAGACATAGAGTGCGTCTCTGCATCGCACCATCAGTTATTTACACTTATTTAGACTCATGGAATTCATGACTCAGTTAACTGATGATTGTAAGGATCAATTAACTAGGACTAGGTGGCATTTCACTCCAATGTCTGTTAGTGAGTGTCTACATCTCTCTATATGTGTTACTATGGCGCATTAGCTACTCATGTAGCCTATATATATTGTAAATTATTGACTCTTTGAGTGTGGAATACAGTTAATGAGAATTCTTCCATTATTTCTCTCTTGCTTCTCTTTTCTCATATTTTCTCTACAAGTGTGTATGTCATTTTATAGCTAGATATATTATGTGCAGGTTCAATACATTTACAATTTATGATTCTCGACCCCGTAATGCCATTATTTCTCTGGGGGGTCATCTCTACATGATACTAGAGTTAGTTCTGACTATTGTCCCACCTAAACAGTACCACAAGGTATTCTCTCATACTGCAAAATATAGCCTTTTCATAGTCTATTCAAAAGGTGAACAGATGGACACTGCAGCCTTGGCCCAAGAACTTTCTATCCAACAGAAGTAGGTCGAAAAGATTGAAATTTTTTTTAAAGATTCCTTCTGCAAACATTCATCTCAAGTAGCCCGATTGGTTAAAAAGGTCCAACCCCTCCAAAATCATGTTCGTGACAACCTTCCACAAGCCAAGCAATGCAACTTCTCTAGTAAGGCAAGAAGCTCACCAAGGTTGAGATTCA
>WSFP011410612.1:0-24664 GCA_009831015.1 Picea engelmannii
CATCTTCCTGTGAGGGCTTTCACCATAAGGGGACCACTTTGGAGTTCATCCATATTTACTTCTTATCAACCATGACAAGACAATAATGAGTCATATTTACATCAAACAATATTGGGTCCATTACCCAAACCTTTGTGCTGCTGTGGGGCTTTCTTTAAGGGTTGACATCAATGACAACCAACCTTAATCAACATATAGGTCGTACTAATACTTGGGAGGTCAAGTTACACAATTGGGGTCGAATACTACTTGAAGGAACAATTTACCTCTATGTTGGGTGCATTTATGTGTTTCCAAACTAAGATATTTTCATAGAGAGGCTGAGTTATTCAAATAGAGACCATACACTCTCAAGTGGGGATGAGTTTCATATCTGCTGGTCACATCCTTCACATTGGGATTCGAATTCATCAACTGGGTCAATTATTATCAGGTTTGGGAGATGAAATATTCATATGTTGGGTCAAATACTTTGTTACAAGATTTATGGGCATTAGTTGATCCAACCACTACCTACATGCCATTAAAATACTTCAAGTTGTTGCAGTTTCTTCATTATAGGTGGCCTTATATCTTGTACATCAAACCATTTGGCAACAATATATTGTTGGAAGATTGGTTGTTGTCATTGATGTCAACCCTAGTCATTGGTTGAAGTCATTGATGTCAACCCTATCCATTGGATTTTGGACCCCACAATTGATCAATGTAGATAAACAAGAAGGAAATTACACATGCAGATACAACACCCACGGATGGATAGTATAATTCATTCCTCTTCCAGTGGTATGTGGCACGTCACGTGGATCCTCACGATTGAGGAGAAATGAATTTTTGAAGATGACAATGTGTTATGAAGTAGAAACTACATGCCAGCCCTAATGTTAAAAGGAAGTGACTTAAAGGGTATAAATACATCTCAGTATACATTCAATTTTCAACACACACAAGTTTATTAATGAACGAGTAGATATAAGTCAAATTTTCGAGGAAATCTGAAGTAAAGAAGGTCGAATTTCAAGGGAGGATGAAGTCTTTTGGTGATCTGTTCTAAGGTATGTTATTCCCAGGTCATCTTACCATTTTCTCTATAATGTTGTTTCTAGAATGATTCCGATGGTGAAATTTGGATTCTATTGAGAAGACATATCTAGGTACCTGTGGTAAAAATTTCAGCTCTTTATTCTCTATAATTTTTGGAGATACACTCTATGGAAGATAGGGTTTTTGACTAGTCTTGAAGCTAGTCATAAATAGGTGTTCGAGGTAAAACAATCATAACTTATTCATAGAGAATCCAAATGAAGTGAGACAAAATTCATTGGAAATAGTACGAGCTTTATTTTCCTGTGTATGAATTTCGGAGTATGGTGTTAAATATTGAGTGTGTGGCAGGCTGTACAAGTTCACTCTCCTGAATAAACCAGAATTGAATAAGGTTTACCATTTTCTCTATAACTCCTTTTATGGGAGGATTCAAGGAGTGAAACTTGGAGGATTTTAAGAGAATACATTGACTAATATTATATACAGGATCAAAGTATTCCAATAAGTGAATAATTTCATAAGTTGAAGAAGTTTCAAGAAGCATTATCAAGTTCTATGTGATGGTTGGTTGATGGTGATAATTTAATGTAAAGTTTTATTATCTCTCATATATTCTTGGGTGTAAGGAAGGGGAAAGGATGGAAAGGTCAACCTTCTCTTGATATTGGAGGATTGTACCTTCCTTTTTGAGGTTTATCCCTCCCTTTATATTTGGAATTTGTAGCTACCTTTGGAAGTCATTACTTCCTTTGAACAATAATACATTATTATATATTGTGCATGGTGTATTGGTGTATCTCTTATACTATTGTTCATTGTTCATTGGATAGTCTTCATTTTTGATTGGATATAAATTGAATACATTATATGATTGAAGTACAAGTTCAAAAATACTAATTTCTCTAAATAATGATTCACCCCACTCTTAGTATTTCCAAAAATTGGTATCAAAGCAAGTTTCCTTCAGAACATTTTAACCAGTGGAAGGAAAATCCTGAGAAGAGATGGATGACCATGAACACATTTCAAATGGGATTCAATGATTTGATGGAAGAAATTATGCGTATTGGAGTGATAGAGTGAAAATTTACCTAACATCTTTGGGAGTAGACATTTGGTACTAAGCTATAAATGACTATGTAATCCCAAATAATGCTCCCACCAATCCAAATGAGAAGAAGATTATGAGTTGTAATTCAAAAGAGATACGTGTTGTTCTAGGAGCATTGGCACCAACTAGTGCTAGAAAATTGATGGGCTACAACACTACTAAAGAGGTATGGGAAAAACTCAAGAGTATCTATGAAGGTGATCCAAACGTTAAGCAGGTCAAGTTTCAACGACATCGAGTAGAATTTGAAAATTTGAAGATGGATGAAAAGGAAGATATTGCAACGTATTTTCTTATAGTTGATGAAGTTGTCAATGTTATCACAGGATTAGGTGAATATCTCAATGAATCCTTGGTTGTACAAAAAGTGTTGAGATCACTTCTTTTGAATTATGATTCTAAGGTCTTTGCCATTGATGAAACTAGGGACTTGACCAAAATGACAATGGATGAATTACATGGGTCTCTTATAGCATATGAAATGATAACATGTACAGAAAGTGACCAACCAAACAATGAAGCAGCCTTTAAAGCCATAAAGAAGACAAAATACAAGGATAATGACCTTGATGAAGAAATATCAAATTTCTTAAGAAGGACCCAGAAGGGAACTGGCATATACAAAGTTAAGTTTCTTCTCAAATGCTTTAACTGTGGTAGAATACGACATATTGCTGAAAAATGATACTATAAAAAGAGAAGTCTCAACAATAAAAAAGAGCTTCTACTCCAAGGATCATGGCATCTCCTCAGATGAGAGTGATGAAGAAGATAATGATGGAGGAGAAGTCCTCTTCATAACCCAAGAAACCCAGAATGATGATCACAAGAGTTCGAAAGAAGAAGAAATAATTTATGAAGAAGATTCAAATGAAGAAACAAACCTTGATTCCTTTAGGGGATACAAAGACAACATAGAGAGTGAACACGAATATGAGAATCTTGAAAAGTTGAAGCATGTTGAAACTAAAAATAGAAAGCTTAGAAACAAAAACATAATACTAAAAGGTGAATTGAGTAGTTGTGAAGAAGATAATTACAATATTGAAAAGACCATTGATATCTTGAAGGAACAATTAGAATATTATGAGAAATTGAAAGAAGAATTGGATCAGACAAAAGGGGAGCTACTATTGACAAAAGAAAAATTTAAGAAGTCTTAAAAAAACACAGAAAAATTAGATGAGATACTTAGCAGTCAAATATATCCAAACAACAAGACATGAATAGGATACAATGGTAATTTGAAGACAAAAAAACAAGAGAAGGAAGATGAAAAGGATGAAACCAACACTCCAGAGCAAGTTGAAAAATAATATAGAAGACTAGAATTCAGAAGGAATGAGACATAAAAAAGATCTCCTCCCATTAGTTATGAAAACAATCATTATGAAGGAAACTATAGAAGAATAGATCGTGAAGCTAGATGGACCACACCACAAAGAAGATCACTTACTCCCAGGTATCAAAATTTCTTTCTTGGACATTGTTATACTTGTGGAAATTTTGGACACAGGGAAATCAATTGTAGAATCAATGTGTTATAACTCCAGGAGTCTCTTGAGGTTGTATATCAAGAGAGCTTGGTAACTTAATCAAAATGCTCAATAATGTATTGAAGATTGGATCAAAGATGAATAATTCACACACTCATTTACTCACTCAAAGATAATTTGAATATATTTAGACAAGATAAGGCCTTCAAGAGCTATTGATCAGAGGGTTTGCAAAATATAGGTGTATGGAGAATGCTAACTATGCCAACAACATCACATATATTGAAAACACATGTGAAAGGTTGAAAATAACCAGCAAAAGCTTTGTGATCTCAGTTTACTAATGCAGATATAAGATAACAGTCATCAATAAATAAGTAAACCAAGAAATGAACATGAAATTCAACTCACAATTATAGAAAAATGAATAAGAATAGAAGTCTTAACAATATCATTGAAATAAGCTTTTCATTCCAAACTATATATCAAGGTTTGTACAATATAGAGTGTCTAAAAGTCTTCGATATCGAACATCCCTTAGATCCTCCCTTTTCTCCTCTTTATATAGATATTACATACTCATATAGATCCAAAATATATGGATCTCATAACTTTTTCACCTATCTTTTGTTTGTTGAATATATCCAACTCAAATCTGAATTTGTGAGGTGGCTAGCAAAAACAGAGTATACAATTTCTGGAAATATTCCTCTCAAAGATTCATCCATATCTCCCAAATAATAATATATGTTGGAAAAATGAGAGAGGTTTTTTAATAGGAGCTCGTGATTGTGAAAAACCTCTCTCACTTTCAAAAAATACATTTCCATATCATCGGAATCTATCTCCAAAAAATATGACTAAAATAGGAAAACATAGATTTCTAAAATCTAGTCATATTCCTACAATCTAGGATTTGATCCCTAGAATGTTTCCATTGAGGAAACAAAGTTCCACTTGCATGATTTGATGGGGGATGATCTTATATGTGGACACCTTGACCCAAATATACTCTTTCCAAGTTTAATTTTGACCAAAGCTCATTTATGTTGAAATTTTGAAGAGTTGGTAGCACAATACACAGGAAAAACACAGTTTGTGCTACAAACTCATGTAGGTGACTCTTTTGACCTTTATGCATGAAGAAATGGATTTGAAAGTGAATTGAAGACTGGAAGTGGTATATGAACACCATATGACATAACAAAACATTTAAATACCCTGAAGAAATCTGAATTTTACCATCAAACCTCACTTATACCTCCTTTGCAATAAATAAGAGTTTGCCATTTCAAATGAAGCTCAAGTGCATTGGAAAAGCACAGAACCTTTATGAAAAATGATACATGTATGTATGATGTTTTATGACCTTGAGGAAAAGCTTCTGCGACACCTCTAACATATCCATACTCACCGTTGACTTGCTAACCAATCAAAACTTGTTGTAACAAAACATAATATGCATGGTATGTAGATAACTGTGAATTAATGGCTTTCTAGGATCCTCATAAGACAATACACACTTCTGCAAAGATTCTAAACTTGTACCTTCATAAGGAAACTCCAAATACATGCTTTATATACTGTTGGAACAAAAATTAGCACTTGGGATGAGGAAGGAAGCAAAAATACTTTTTTCAGAAATACGAGAGAAAAATTCTAGCTAGTAAGAAGATCATGATATAATAGGTACATCGTTAAGCCATGTAAGTTAATAATTTGATTTCAAAATGTATGTAATTTCATTACCATCAAATTATACCATCAATCATCACCCAAAAGCTTAAGAATAAATCATCTTTGACCAAAACTTGTCCATGTGGAAAACATAAGAGTTTGTAGTGTAGATAGTGTAAAAAAGGTAGTTTGCGCTACAAACTTGTGAGGTGAGGAGATTTGATTTAGACAAGGTTTCATAATGATTAAATATGATAAATGAGGGCAATAATGACTCTTCTTGGATGTAGGACCCATTCCTAGGCTTAAGATAACTCAAACTGAGACACTTTTCAATATGAGAATATTGGTTTAGTGAACCTTGAAGACTACTAGTCACCCTTCCAATACAACTAATATGACCAAACTTTGGTTAAAATAATGATTTGAGAGGATGAATTTCTAGGAGCTAACATCTAGCTCCAACTGGGATGGAAAATTCCTTGTGAAGTTTCCAAGAACTTATTAGTTATAGTCTCTTTGTCCATTGGGCTATGGAGTCATTGGGCATGTGCAACCAATCCCCTGCAAACCTTCAAGATTTGATATTCACTTCTGTCATACCCTGATATACTGAAAACAAATCTGCTTATTCATACTGAAAACCAACTGCAAACTGAAGAAAAAAAACTCAACTATTGAGATTATTCATGTACACTCCTAAACTAATCAACTGTACTGATTGTTGATAAAGTGAAATCATGCTTCCAATGAAGCCATACAAGTAAACTCATGACTGAAAGGATTCTTTTTATGCCACTGATTAGAAGATAATAATAAATGCATAACGGTGACCATAAAAACTCTTTCAAGAGATCACACTTACTGTCAAATGCAAGTGATATGATAAAATATGAAAACTTAAGAGAGTCTGAGAGATAAGAGTCAAGTAAGTCTTCCATGGGATCCTCAATATTGTGATCACCATCATACAAATTTAGAATCATTGACTGCTCATGTATTTCTTCCTCTTTTCTATATCCCTGTGACTCGTACCCATCACTATGATGTGCTATCCCATCACATTTGACAATTTCTGAGAGAAAAGAAGACATATGTTCATGATATTCTACATCACTGTCTTCATAATGATCAAATGAAGGATGAGTCTTAAAATATATATCATGAAAAAACTGTTGATTAGTCTCCCCAACAATGATCTCTTTAAAAGATGTATCAAAACTAAGGATATTTTCATTATAATTTTGAACAACATACTCATAGCTATCATCAACCATAATATAATTACATTTTTGATCTTCTTCTTTCTTAAAAGTAGAACTAGATGATATTCTATTTGTCAAAAAGACTTCATAAACTTTAAAATCTTCCTCATCATCACTATATTTGTCAAATATGGGAACAACAGGATAAAATCCTAATGGAAGAGATGAATATTTCTTCATATAATCATCAACAATACAATTTTGAAATATATTTGAAACAACAACTCCTTCTTCCTCATCATAATCATCCTTCTCATCTATATTTGAATCAACAGGTTCATAAGAAGCAAGATCTAAAACATCCTCAGCTATGCAATCATCGATATTACTATCAATTATATCTTGAATATCTTCTTCTTTGGAATTAACAATAGAAATAATTTCATCCTCATCTGTATCTTCATTAATATATTCACTTTCATCCTCACTACTAGAAGAAACAACATGTTGAATATCTGAATGAAACTCCTCACAACAATTTTCAAATAACGACTCATCTGAACATTACTTTTTGAAATACTCATTAAATACTCTATGGAAATCATGCAAGGATGAAATGCCAGAAGGAGGTAAATAGAAATACCACTTACGTGCATCACCCTCCAATGAATAAAAAAACATCTTGACGAGCTCATCTTCATCATGTATATTTAATTGAGCCATGCATTGATGAAATATGATGAGGTGATCTGAAGGATTATCCTCTTTCCTTTCTCTGAACTGAGGAAGTCAATCTCCCCAAATATCAATAAGAGGTATTGGATGTGGGAAACGAGGGACTGGAAAAAGTTAAGAGGTGAAAACCTCCTAGCCAAAAGAACAACAAATGCCTTTAACATTTAAAGATTGTGGAGTCACCACTAAATTCTTCCTTCATGGATTTTCTATATAGAATATTACAACCAATATGATTCCCATCCTTTTCATATCATCAAAACATAGAACTATGTTATCTCCCAGGGAATCTTGCTTCACACTCCTCTCCCCGACAACGATGTCAATTTGTTATCTCCCGAATACAAATAATTGTTGGAAAAATGAGAGAGTTTTTTGAAGATGATATCGTGCTTGTGAAAAACCTCTCTCACTTTCCAAAAATAAATTTCCATCTCATAGGAATATATCTCCAAAAAAGATGACTAAAACAGGAAAACAAAGATTTCCAAAATCTAGTCATATTCCTACAATCTAGGATTTGATCCCTAGAATGTTTTCATTGAGGAAACAAAGTGCCACCTACATGATTTGATGGGGGTGATCTTATATGTGGCCACCTTGACCCAAATATCCTCTTTCCAAGTTGAATTTTGACAAAATCTCATTTATGTTGAAAGTTTGAAGAGTTGGTAGCACAATACACAGGGAAAACACAGTTTGTGCTACAAATTCTTGTAGGTGACTATTTTGACCTTTATTCATGAAGAAATGAATTTGAAAATCAATTGAAGGCTGGAAGTGGTCTCTGAACACCATATTACATAATAAAACATTCAAATATCCTGAATAAATTTTAATTTTACCATCAAACCTCACTTATACCTCCTTTGCAAGAAATAAGAGTTTTCCATTTCAAATGCAGCTCAAATGCATTGGAAACACACACAACCTTTCTGAAAACTGATACATGGATGTCTGATGTTTTACGACCTTGAGGAAAATATTCTTCAACACATATAACATATCCATACTCACTGTTGACCTGCTGACCAATGAAAACTTGTTGTAACAAAACAGAATATGCATGGTATGTAGATTACTATGAATTAATGGCTTGCTAGGATCCTCATATGCCAATACACACTTTTGCAAATATTCTAAACCTGTACCTTCATAAGTAAACTCCAATTACATTCTTTGTATACTTTTGGAACCAAAATTATCACTTGTGATGAGGAAGGAAGAAAAAATGCTTTTTTAGAAATCTGAGAGAAAAATTCTAGCTAGTAAGAAGATCATGATATAATAGGCACATAATTAAGTCATGCAATTTGATAATTTTATTTCAAAATGTATGTAAGTTCATGAACATAAAATTACACCATCAATCATCACTTAAAATCTTAAGAAGAAATCATCTTTGACCAAAACTTGTCCATGTGGAAAACATAAGAGTTTGTAGCGCAGATAGTGTAAAACAGGCAATCTGCGCTACAAATTTGTGAGGTGAGGAGATTTGATTTAGACAAGGTATTATAATTATTAAATATGAAAAATGAAGAGAAAACTGACTCTTCTTGGATGTAGGACCCACTCCTAGGCTTAAGATAACTCAAACTGAGACACTTTTCAATATGAGAATATTGGTTTAGTGAACCTTGAAGACTACTAGTCACCCTTCCAATACAACTGATATGACCAAACTTTGGTGAAGATAATGATTTGAGAGGATGAATTTATAGGAGCTAACACAATGAAAGGAATAACTATGAAATTTACATGAATGGTGCAAATAGTAGATATGGAAATGTTCGCAGACCTGTCAACAAAAAGTATATTCCATTTGACCCATTAATGGATCAAAATATTGTATGCTCCAAGTGCAATAATCTTGGTCACAAATCACAATATTGCATAGAGATGAAGGAAGATAATCCTATGCCAAATTTCCCTATACCAACTACAACATGGAAAAGGAAAGAAATTCCACACAATGAAAATTGTCGAATAACATTGGTCTCTAAAGAATGCAAAGAAGAAGATGAATGGTTCATAGATAGTGGGTGCTCATCTCATATGACCAGAGATCAAAGAAAATTTTCCATCTTGAAGAAAAAGGGTGGAAATGTTGCATTTGGAGATGACTCATCTACAAAAATACTTGGAAAAGGAACTGTAAAGCTTGGAAGTGAAAATGTAAAAGCAAGAAAAGTCCTATTGGTTGAAGATATGAAGCATAATCTCCTTAGTTTCATCAAAATATGTGATCAAGGATACACTCTTACGTTCGACTCCCGAAAATGTAAAATCAGAGAAAAGAACTCAGGAAGATTGGTTGCAACTACAGCAAGAAGAACAAACAACATATACATCCTAGACATGAAGAAGAAAGAGAAGACATAAGCCACATAAAAGGATTCCAAGCAAGAAAAAGTACCAAAGACCAAAAATAAGGATGAACTATTATTGAGTGCCACATGTTCAGGGGGAGAAGCCCCAAAGAAGAAGATCACCTTATGCCATTGAACTTAGGGGGAGAAACCCCACCCTTTTCCATTGATGTCAAAGGGGGAGAGAGATCATGATGACAGGGGGAGCATGATTGTTTCCATCAATGAAAAAAGGGGAAATTGTTGGAAGATTAGTTGTTGGAATTAATGTCAACCCTAGTCATCGATTAGTGTCATTTATGTCAACCCTAGTCATTGATTGATGTCATTGATGTCAATCCTAGACATTGGATTTTGGACCCCACAGTTGATTGAAGTAGATATACATGAAGGAAACTACAGATGAAGATACAACACCCATGGATGGATAGTATAATTCATGCCAATTTCGGTGGTATGTGGCATGTCACGTGGATCCTCACGATTGAGGAGAAATGAATTTTTGAAGATGACAATGTGAATTGAAGCAGAAACTACATGTCGACCCTAATTTTAAAAGGAAGTGACTTAAAGGGATAACCTTTTGCTTACCTGACTTAATCAGAACAAATAGGTGTAGTTGGACCGTTTAGACCTACCGACAATAACATACAACATTGCGCTTGAGAAAAGAAGGAAGATGAGGGCAAAAATGCATAATGACATATATAATGGAAAAATTGTCTGCTAAAGTGTAATTAAATAAATACATCTCATTGTACATTCAATTTTCAACAAACATAAGTTTATTAATGAAAAATGATATATAAGTCGAATTTCTGAGGAAATCTGAAGTAAAGAAGGACGAATTTCAAGGGAGGATGAAGTCTTTTGGTGATGTGTTCTAAGGTATGTTATTTCCAGGTCATCTTACGATTTTTTATATAACTTTGTTTCTAGAAAGATTCAGATGGTGAAATTCTGATGCTATTGAGAAGACATATCTAGATACCTATGGTAAAAATTTCATCTCTTCATCCACTATCATTGTGGAGATACACTCTGTGGAAGATAGGGTTTTTGACTAGTCCTGAAGCTAGTCATAAACAAGTGTTTTGGGTAACACAATCATAACTTCATATAGAATCCAAATGAAGTGAGACCAATTACATTGGAAATATTATGGGCTTTAGTTTCATGTGTATGAGTTTCAGAATATGATGTTAAATATTGAGTGTGTGGCATGTTGTACAAGTTCACTCTCCTGAATAAACCAAAATTAAATAAGGACTACCATTTTATCTATAAATCCTTTTATGGGATGGTTCAAGGAGTGAAACTTGGAGGATTTTCAGAGAATACATTGAGTAATATTATATATAGGATCAAGGTATTCCAAGAAGTGAAGAATTGTAGAAAATGAAGAAGTCTCAGAAAGCATTATTAGGTTCTATGTGATGGTTGGTTGATGGTGATAATTTAATGTAAAGTTTTAGTATCTCTCATATATTCTTGGGTGGAAGGAAGGGGAAAGGATGGAGAGGTCAACCCTCTCTTGATAGTGGAGGATTGTACCTTTATTGTGGAGGTTTATCCCTCTCTTTATATTTGGAAGTTGTAGCTACCTTTGGAATTCATTACTTCCTTTGAATAATAATACATTATTACTTGTTATATATTGTGCATGGTGTATTGGTGTATCTCTTATACTATTCTTCATTGTTCATTGGATATTTTTCATTATTGATTGGATATAAATTGAATACATGATATGATTGAAGTACAAGTTCAAAGATACTAATTTCTTTAAACACTGATTCACCTCCCTCTCAGTATTTCCAACATATATAACCCGGTTCCTCACTCTTTCATTGTGAATTTTCTGATATATTTAATGTGTTATTGTTGTCTTAATTAAGATTAATACCCAAGTTGTTCTGAAATTCAAACTAGTCTCTATTATAATGCTAGATAGTGGACTAGAGGTCCTTTGAGTTCTATTGTTAGAATATTTATTTATGTATTGTTTGATAAATTTTCTCTACCACATAAACCAAGAAAAACTCAAAGACTTTTTCCAGACAATACAATGGTTGATTTTATCATGAATTGTTTGACAAAACGCATAACCAAAATTGAAAAGAAAATTGCAAATTCCTAGAGGGAATTTACATGTGTCGGCCTGAAGGATACTATAGTGACAAAATGCCCAAATTGTTAACATGAAAAATTGTGTAGGAATTTTTCAACCAGAATGAAGGAGGCAGGGTTGTGTGAAAAGATATCCCTTCCATTCATTTTCTTTTCTATTCCATTCCCAAGGGTATTTTTTTCAGGGTTCCTTTAGACAAGGTTTTTCCATGTTCTATATCTCATGTCTCAAAATAAGGAGGCTCAACTGTAGCCTTAGTCATACTACCTGATTACCCACATACTCAACAGTATCTTCTCGAGTGTTTTTCTTGGTGTCACTATAGTAGTAAGTATTATAGCCCTAAAATGCCCTACTCATGCATACATGGCATTGGCCCTCTTACTTGCATAATTTTCCAAATCATTGTTGAGAAGATCTACTTAAAAAACCAATTTTTAGAACATATAGTTGCCCTGCACCAATACAACCCATGTACATATGCTTGTTGCATGATATAAATCCTACGTACATATGGTTGCCGCACACTAAACAACTCGTGTATGCTTGCAGAAGTTGCAAAAATTAAAAAGTTGTAAGGAATTTGGTGGAATTCACAGGTTATTCAATGTTTCCCAACCAATTCACCTATTATATCCCATCTCCCAACCAAATAACCATCATTTTGTCATATAAAAGGAGGTGTTGGGGTCTCATTTCATAATTAAGCATAAGACCGGTGAAATTCTGCCCAATATCACTTCCCTTCCTTGCCCAAGAATTTGCTACCTTTTGTGAGTTACTGCCTTAGCATTCCCTCTTCAACCCCTTCTTCTTCCATTCAATCCTTTCCCTTTCCTTGAGGTGATCATAATATTGAGAGAAGAGGCCTATTGAAGGTGCACTTGGAGCATTATAAAGAGGAATTTGGTTTAGGTTCGTAGAACAATGATCGACATGGATTGTAAGTTTCAGTCTTTGTTTGATGAATAAAAAAATCTCTTTTCCCTATCTCAAATGATGATGTTTTGTGTATTTTATTTTATTTATACATATCATTTGATATCTAACCCTAATTTATGAATAGAATTAACTGCTTGTAGTCCTTGTTTTCCTAGTTTTGGATGCAGGTCAACCTTGGGAGGAGACTTACAGTCTTTGGAACTACAGAGCTTGAGGAGATCATCACCAAATGTGGGATAAAAGGTACAGTTACCAATATTCTCTTCTATTTCTTTCTTTCATTTATTTTTGTATGTTTGGGGTGGAGTAGAAACTTGATTGACTTTTAGACGGTCATTCACTTTGTCTATATCTTAAACCATGATATAGTTAAAGGGGTGATTTTCTCACTAGCAGTCAGGCGAACGATAAGCTAATCTAGAGTTGGTTTCACGAGACCTAGGGGACTCTCGATATACCCAACAGTCCATGGGAGTGATGGTCATGTATAGATTCTATCTGATGCGATACTACACGAAGGGGTACCAACATGGGTTACATAGGTTTCCAACAAGATGAAATGTTTGTTTTGAGTAACTCCATGAAACTATATTTATTTCCTATGCGTAGTCCCTAGCCACAGTTTTACCTAATGAATGACAAATCATTGTGCTTTAAATACCTTGACAGTACATGTCTCTACCATGGAAAAAAATTCCCACAATTTCGGGAAAGTAGTATGATACCACTTGTAAGGTACCATATGTATTATTTTAAGAAAAAACATAAATATTTCATCAAATACCAACAGAACAACAAAATATAGAGAATAACGACACCAACAGTGTTACCTTTATTGATATAAAGCCAATTTCACTTGCCTCTTCAAGGGGGAAACCTCTAATAGAGCAGAGCTCTATTACAATAATTCTTAAGATAATAATTTCTCATGTCTTATACTCCCATCTATATCATTTCTAACTTCTAAAGAACATTCTAGAGGAGGATATTTCTAGATGCAGAAGCTTCTATTAAGTCTTCTTACATTATTAAATAGGACTTATTAACTAATGTCAACCTTTATTACATGGAAAATAAATTATTCTACCTATGTGAGGAGTTAGGGAGGTTAGGTCCCTAACATATTCCATAACACTATGACCCATATCCACTATAATCCTTCACACCTAACCCATAACCTATGATCCATTTAACTTTCATCACCCCAACCATCATGACCCTTACTATAATCAATAAACATTATTACCCCTAGTGCCTATAATTCCTAACCCTTATCAGTTCTTAAACCCTATGGTCCCTTTAACCTTCAATACCCATAACCCTTAACACTTATCACCCCCAATCTATATATGTCATCCTATAAATACTAACTCTTATATCCCTTAATCCCTATAACACCTAACCACTTTAATTCATTTCCCCCCAACTCTTGTAACATCTAAAAGTTAACCTCTAGATTATACAAATTATAACCATATAATCACTAACTCTTATAACCACTATCATCCATAACGACCTCTAATATAACACCTATAATGTCTAACTCTTTATAGACCCTAATTCCAAACCCCGTAAAACTCAACACCTAATTGTTATGACTTATATCATACCTAACCTTTATAAACCCTAATATAAGCCATAAATTCTATAAACTTTATACCTTATAGTACATAACAACATACACCTATAATGTAACTCCTACAACCCCTTACCCCCAACACTCATCACCCTTGATTCTTAACCCATATAACCGATATAACCTATTTAGTCTTACAACACATCTCCACTAACTCTATAAGTTATCACCAATAACATGTAACATAGGAAAATATAAATCCTAAACCCTACAACCAATATAACCCTTAAACCTTATTACCCCTAACACTTATCCCTTCCAAACCATCACTACTAACTCTTATAAACCTTAATCCTTCTAACTCATAATCCTTAACACGTGTAAACCTAACCCTTAACCCCTTTCTTCTAACCCTTATAACTCAAAATCCAAATAAAACCTAACCCTCAAATATTTACCCCTTACACTTATAAATTCTAACAACTATAATGTGTATAATTCCTAGCACTTATACTAACTAATATCACCCTTAAACCCTTATAACCCCTAAACTTTTAACCTCAACTATTTATAACCCTTATAACCCATAAAACCTCACCCTTATCATTAATTTAACTCCTAACTGTTATAACATGTTATCATTATCATGTAATAATTATCATGTATAACCCCTAAATACTATTATGCATAATTACCTATATCTCTGATCCATAATTATCACCTTTATCTATAATAAATAGCTATGAACATGTATCACCTATATCTCTAATCCATAATTATCACCTATAACCTATTCCCCTAAACCCTTATAACCATTAACTATTATAAAACATAACACTTATAACCCATATCATTCATATCTTCTATATGTTTGAATATAATTCTTAGTCTTACAACCTTTGACCCCTATAATGATTATCACCCTTACCTTCATAACCCTTAATCATTTTAAGAAATATTACCTATAACACTTATAACTATTAACTCCTAACCCGAACACATAACTCTAATAACTTCGATAATCCAAAATCCCTTTAACTGTAAATATTTATAACCCTAAAATATTGTAACCTATAATCACTATAACCTATATATTCCCCTATCCACTATAAACATTATATTTTCTAAATATTATAACATATATAACCCTTATAACCTGAAATATATATAACCCTATCACTATGAAACCTTGTAACATTTATCACACCTGAACCTTAACCTATATACTCCCTAACTTGTAGAACCTTTTTCCAATTGCCTAGTTAACCACTATAACCCTAATTGCACCTGTAAACTCAATCAACATAGTTACCACTTGTATTACCCATATAACCAAAATTAACCCTATTTTTAATCCATTAAAACCCTAAATTCTAATCTAATTTATAACCCTTATAATTAAAAATATAATTCATAAGCAATATAACCCATAAAATACCTAAACCATATAACTATCAACACCCAGCCCTTAAACCCATGATACCTAAATTCCCTAACCATATAACCCATGTAACCCTTAATCCTTATAAAATTAATATTGTATGACCTTTAATATCGATAATTCCTCTCTCTCCTAACTCATATAACTCCTAATATATCACTTATAACCCTTAACATCTCGAAGCCATATGCCCTAACCCTTTAAAACCTAATATAAATCCACAACCCCTAACATTGAAATTTTACCCTAATACCTTTATCTCCTAATATAAATTTGTAATACCTAACCATTATAACCTCTATAAAATCTAAACCATATAACATATAATGTATGACCACTAACATTGTAAACACCTAATACTTAATCATCATTACCATTAATAACTTTAACACTTAAAGCCCTTAAATACTATAATTCATAAACCCTAATATTATAACGCTTATAACAAATAATACTAATATCTATCCTAACTCATCTATCCTTAATAACATCTAACACTCAACCCTTAAAACTTTTATAACCTTTATATTGTACATGCCATATCACCTCTTTGTTATAACCCTAAAAATCCAATAAATCCTAATCTTTAATATTTGTAACCTCTATGTGTTAACCTCTATAAAATCTAACCCATACAACCCACATAATATCTATGACACCTAACTCACCTATCCTTAATAACCTCTACCACACAATTATTGAAACTTTTATAACCTTAATATTATGCATGCCATATCACGTCTTTCGTATAACCCCTAATACAATAAATACCAACCCTTAATATTTGTAACCCATGTGTGTTAACCTCTACAACCTCTAACGCACACAACCCATATAATATATATAACCTCTAATACATATAACCTTTAACATATATAATCACTAAATTGTATAACCCCTATAACCCTCACCCCCTTATAATTTCACTCCCTTAATTCTTAATCCTTGTAATACTGAACCCTTAAAATTTTATGTCTCATGTAAACCATATATCTTATAACACCTAAAAATCATTCTTGACACATAACTTATATAAACCTTAATATTAAACCTAAGCCTAATATTACTTATAAACTCTAATATAACCGAGTACCCTAAAGTTTATAATCATTTACCCTTATAACCATAACCTCTTTAATGTAGAACCCCTAACTATCATGACATAACTCCTAACCCATAACATATATAACCTATAATATCCAAACCTCATAACCCATATCATCCATACTACCTTAAACCTTATTTTAACACCTAACCCAAATAAACCCTAAGACCCAAAACCTATAATCATTTTGCTATAATCTGTAATAAATATTTATGATAAAACTTAAAACCCCTCTCAACCTTAAACCTTAACCCCTAATACCTATAATCCCTATGCCTAAAACATTATAGCACATAACCCATGTATCCCCTAACCTATTATCATTTATCCTTATAAAACCCATAATTGCTAGCCCAAATCACTCATAACCTATCAGCCAAAAACTATATAAACCTAAATAATTGACACTTATATTAACCCCTGAATCATTTAAAAACAAACATGAAAATTATATTACAAGAAATATCTATAACCCTTATAATTCCTAAGCCTTTTCATCTCTAAACCATACCCCATAATTTATATGAACCTTATAACCATTATTATTCATAACCCATATATCCCTTAACCTATAACCTATAAATCATAACTGGTATATCACGTAACCTCTATAGCCGCCATGTATAACCCCTCATCCCATAATCCTTAAAACATGTAATAATTATCTCATTTAACATTAATCACTCCAACACCTAACCCCTACTATCTCAAAACCCTAAGATATTTATTACCTACAACCCCTTTATCCATTGTCTATTGTAACACCTAACCTATATGATCCGTATAACTCCTAACATATAACTCCCAATACCATAACACCATTGATTTGGTAATATTTATAAGAGTTATAATACTTAACCCCTAATTGTTAGGATATTTAGACACTTAGGAGTTAGTTAAGATCAACTTGGTCTAATATCTCATTAGGTTAAAGTGTGTTTCTTAGTATGTTTCTTTAGTATGAATTAGTATGGATTTGTAGTTAGGTAATCCAACGATCATAACATGTTCTCAACATAGAGAGATTTGATGGCTCATTTTCTCCTCGATCTTCACTAATATATTTGGCACATTTTTCGACGAATTTCTAACACCCTTTTGACATAAACACGTCTATATTCCAATGAACCCAATTCCATCTGTTCGTCGAACATTTTTTGTCGCACTCTTGATGGCCCTAATCGATTGTTGCAATTCCAATGTAAAATACTACCACATGGTAGTTCTGGAGAAATTTTTCCAAGAATATTTTCATCGCACTGGATTGTCACGATTGCAACAATCGTAGAATTATCATTAATTCGACACGTTCGGCTTCCACGTGGAATTTTCCAAAAATTCTTCATTAGCCAAGTCGACATTTTTTTACCGACGATGTCAGTCGTTAGTGTGACATAGGCATGTGTAAGTGCCATAGGAAATTCAATGCATTTGCCATTGATATTGTGACCTTATGGTCATCCATCTACGTTAGAGTGGCAATTCTCTAGAGGGCACATTATGTCAATGGTCCAATGATATGGTGCAGTAGATCTGTTGGATCGACGATGCCAAGATGGGAAACTTTCATTGAAGTGGAAACACATGAGAGATCCAAGTCTGTCAGGGTTGGTATGGACATGCATAAATAGTCAGTTGGAATATCGGTGTGTATTCGACGATGAACCGTGGCATCAAAGGTCATATGCATGTATAATGAAAAAAAAAAAATTCAAATTGTTGTTGAACAATGAAATCCATGCTTATGATGCATTGGACATAGGAGCATATAGATGTGTTAGATTAAGAAGTCGACGAGGTTGAGACAGATGTAGATTACAATGTTCTCAATATATGATGATATAGATGGTTACGATTAGGGTTTCTATTGTTGCATAAAACCCTAGTTCAAGCTTGTTAGGGCCTCCACATCTAAAAATGCATTTTCACACTTAAGAAATACATTTTTTTCTTTTAAATTGTAATTTGTGCCCTTGCGTAGAAATGCACACTAGGATTCAAAAAAATGTGCGCCTAGGTATTAACACACTTGCAATTTGAGTGATTCAAGTTTATGAGAATATCTTAGATAATTTTACACCTATATACATATTTAGATTTTTATTTGCAAACACAAAAGTAGTTGTTGTGTAAAAGAGGCAAAGTGTACCTTGTAAATTGAGAGACTAAAACAATGGAAAGTAACCTAACGGAAATGCATGCCCGTGCTCCTATATAGCTTCAAATTTAGCTATCTAAGTTTTTGGGTGAAGTTAATAACATTATAAATCTATATATATATCATCTGGAGTGCATTTGAAAATGATTAAGGACATCTATCTTGAACCAATATTCTAGACATTTTGTAAAATGGAGAGTAAAATCATCTTACCAGAAAATGAACACCTAAGAATCACATGACCTCCGGGTTCAAATTGTGGGGTTTCGATTTTATAATTTTACATCTATTCATACTTTAATTGTGCATTTTGAAACCAAAAACCCTCTAATGTGCATAAAATATAAAAGTTTCCTTGTAAATGAAAAAAAATGCATAAAGGGAAAAATGCATGAAAAGATGGCATGATGAGAAATGCACGTCCTAGGAAGAAAAATCTATGTATGATGTTGGTAATTTACAAGTTACAAGTTACACAACTATGGATTTTTTTGAACTCTAAAAACTATATACTAGGGTTATTTGTGCCCAAAATTCAATAAAGGGTTGAAATATACATAAATCTTTGGCAATTGTGCACACACAATGATTAAAATGGAAAAAACACTCTATTGTGCATAAAATTTAAAAATGGCCCTGTAAATGATAAAAAAAATCCATAAAGGCGAAAATGCTTAAAAATGCATGAAACCAGGGCATGATGAAAAATTCACTTCTAGGTCTTAACACACCTACAATTTGAGTGATTAAAGTTTCTAAGGGTGTCTTAGATAATTTTACAGCTGTCAACATATTTATTTTTGTGTTTGTGAACATAAAAGTGGTTGTTGTGTAAAACAGGAAAAATTTACCTTATAAATTGAGAGACCAAAATAATGGAAAGTTCTCTAATGGAAATACACGTCCATGCTTCTATATAGCTCCAAATTTAGTGATCTAAGTTTTTGGGTAGAGTTAATAACATTCTAAATATATCTATATCATTCAGAGTGCATTTTCAAATGAAAACGTACTTCTACCTAGAACCCAAATTCAAGACCTTTTGTAAAATTGAGGGTAAAACTAGATTACTATAAAATGCATGCCTAGGACTCATATGACCTCCAAATTGAGTGATAAAATTTATGGAGTTTGTATTTTATCATTTTACATCTATTCATACCTTTAGTTGTGCATTTTCAAAACAAAAACCCTCTACTGCGCATAAAGGTTTAAAATGACTTTGTAAATGCAAACAAATGCATAAATGGAAGATTGCTTAAAAATGCATGAAACTATGACATGATGAAAATGCATGCCTAGGTCTTAAGAAACCTACAATTTCAGTGATTCAAGTTGCTAGCACTGTCATTTTTCCCTTTAGTTAGAGTCAGTCTTAGTCGATTCATGGCCCATGGGTCAAAGCATGTGAGGTCAGGTACCAAACGACAAAGGGGTCGAAGTCAGCAAGTGGTTGGTTGGCTCTTGGAGTCCGTAAGGGATGTCAGAGTCCAAACACGTGTAAATGATACGAGTGTATTCCTAAAGAGTCAGGTCCTGCCAGAAAGGAGGTTTTTATGTGCCAAAGGTCGAGGCAAGTTGTTAAATAGAAATCACGTCGGTAGGTGCAACGACCATCATCAACTCATTATGGAGTCATTAAGAGAGAAAATTGCAATGTTCAGGTATGCTCTGCATCTCTTATCAGTTGTACTTTACATGCCTTGAATTTTACTCGTCATGCAGATGTGCTACAAAAAATATTCAGTTTGCTTCGAAACCTCTAGTCGCCATGAATTCAATGTTCCCTGGTATGTTTGCACCTCTTGTCCACTCTGTTATAAATTATGGTGGTTCTGCATGCATTCTGTTCACTACCCAAGATGATGCATTGTGTGTAATGTTTCTCGCAAGCCATGGTTTATCAAGTTTTCTACCTTGGGCCTGTGCCAAACCCACTGTGCGCAGAAAAAATACTCGTTGCACCATGGAACCCCCCAAAGCATAAGCAAAGGTGTGCAGAGTGGTAGAAGTGTTGGGCCCGAGCACCAAATCTTGACATTGTTCAATGAAGACCCAGAGGTCAGAGCATCCTTTGAATAGTTCATATGCATGGAGTTTTGCAGGAAAATACAAGGATTCATTATGAGAGTAGCTGAGCAGTTCACACTTAGTTTCAACGGGTCCCGCGCAGTGATTGCGGGTGTCATTTTCCAGGTAACAGAGGAAACTCTATCGATTTCTACATAGATCCCTTTGCGTGGTGAAAGGTGGTTTAAAGGCATGCCCTTGGATGTGTGGTGCTATGAAGTCTTCATAAAGTGAGACTATTTAGGTGGAAAGGTTGAGACGGGCGTTCCGAGTATATATTTACAGGAACCTTTTCGGACACTCCTCAGAGTAATTAGGAAATATTTCACTTGTCAGGGGAGGTTCGACAAAGTGCATTTGCATCACATTTGATTGTTTATGCACTTCACAGGAAGGATATCATTAAATCTACCCTTTTTCTTACATCATAAACTTCGAGAGATGTCAGAAAGAGCCCAGGATGTAGCAGATCAACCAAAAAGAAAACTATCTCATGTCTCGTTGATTAAATCGCTGGTAGTTGAGGATTTAAGATGGTTGGGAAGAAACCATGATTTGTTCTTTCTCACAACGGGAATCCCCAAGGATCCAAAGGGAGATTTCACTCTACCCATAGAAATATTAATATTATACCATGCGAAGGTTGGAGTGGGGAAAGTCACGCAGGAAGGAAAGACATTGGAAACCCTACCCCCCCAAAAGAAAATACGCTAGAGAAGGGGAAGCCTAAGGAAGAACAACGAAGTTGGGGGAACTTGAGTCCCAAGTGAACCGCGTGCAAAGTCGGTTGCTGAAGATTTACTCATGCTCGCCATTCAGCTGGAACCTGTCGAAGGTACAAGTTGAGAAAGCTGGAATAGAACGAGGAGGATAGACGTCGAAGGCACAGAGGTTTGTGAGCCATCTCAACAACTGAAGCAAGCGCAACTCGCTATCGCCGAGCTTTACCAGGAAAATAGAGAACTGAGAAAAAATTTGGTAGTGAAGACCCTCGAAGTATCAACATCACAAGTCCACGACGGAAACTCTACATGGCTCAAAAGACAACTCAAGGAAGTGCAAGATACAATCATACACTTGTGTGAAACACAGAGGATGTCTGAAGAAAGGAATGTGAAACATTTCAAAGAATGTGAAGCGGTTGGGGAGAAATTTCGCGTAGCTCTTGCTAGCGCATAGAAGAAACTAACGTGGCTCTGCAAAGGTAAGTGATGAACTTGAAATAGCGCAAATGGTCTCTCAGGAGAATGCTTCGGGCATCCAAACTACAGATAAGATAAGAAGCATGATTAGCTGAGTTCATTCTTGTATTCTCAAACATGGCATGGATTTGGACAGTTTTGAATAAGGCGTCACCCTTCAAATAATGTTTCCATTTTGGTAATGACTACGATGGTCCGCAGTCACTCGCCACATGTGCACTCCATCAAATTATCACGTGGAAGAAATCAAGGCCATTACAATAGAAGGGAGGAGGTTGATAGAGCACTCGATCATTCTGATACCCTGTCATGAGGAATACATCAACGATGAGATCTTGCTGATGACTGAACTGTCATGGAAAATACAAGTGGTTACGACATGACCTAATACAATTGGTTTCTATTTATGGAAGAGCATCATATGAAGAGTCATATGATAGAGGACAACCATTCGCCTAATTTATGGGGATAGTAGCTAGAGAGCAGGGCAACCTAAGTGGCACCCTTTCCTATATATATTTTCCTTTTAATGTAAGCTAGGTTCGTTGGAAAAAATAGTGTAGACAATGACTATTGAATGTAACTTTGAGCTCGATCAAAATTTAATGCAAAGGTCCTGTAGATTTGACAAAAAAGATTCTAATTGTAGCAGTTGGATGTATTGTTTCCTTGATTTGCATACATACTTATTGTATTATTTTATTCACATCTATTTTTGTCTGAATCGAAACATAATTTCGAATCTATAATTTTCTGTGCAGCGCTCTAGATTCATGCCATTTAGAAAAACTATGTTTCCTCTAAGTTAACTTTGAATTCATCCTCAATGGTTCTCCGAGTTGCTTCATGTGTTTTTTCCCCTAGCCACGCAGAATGATTTTTAATTGAATATTGTTGCTTACTTAGCCTTTATCCTCTCAAGTTTAGTCACCAAGTCATTTGTTTCTATGTTTACTCAAATCGACTCCATAGCCCAAGGTCTTACTCTCATTCGCCAATAGAACCATAAATTATTGTTTAAAGGTGTTAAATCTAGCCGACAACTTAAAGCCATATCTTGTACCAAGACAAAGTCTCCATGTAATATCCCTAGGTCGAACCCAGTTGTAAATGTAAATGAAAAATGTACTTAAGCTGGTGAGCTGTTTGATATAATTTTTTGTATCCACTTTTCATAGCATAGTGCGTGCATGTACTGCATAGTTAAATGATTAAGTGTGCACATTCTAGGATACCGTGCACAACAACTTAAGTGCGTGTAATTTTAAGGCTAGGTAGCCTTTGTGTATATCTTGTGTTTTATAGGCTGGTGAGACAGTTATTATAAGCTAGGATGCTTATGTTTTGATTAGGCTGGAGAGCCTAGATGTTAAAGGCTAGTGAGCCTATTTTTGTATATGTCTCATAATTAATATAAAATACATCATTGCATGCAGACCGACCATGATAAAAGAGTATGGGGGACTAAATTCCACTAGTTAGGGGAAAGGGGGGCTAAAAGTTAAGGAAGAGGGATAAGCTAGGGAGCTTAAGCCAAAAGGGAATATTATATTAATATTCCTTAAATCATAAAGTATGGGAAATTATTTTATCCTAAGTTCTAAGGATGGGGAAAAGTGGTCCAAAGTATCTCCCAACATGACAAGTGTCAAGTTGGGGACATGCATAAATATAGTTTGGACTTATTTCATTTTCCATCATTCCTCCCATTATTCGATCATGCAGGAATCCATTCCATGAGATTTCACTCACTTAGTCAGTTGACCTCCATACCTTCATGTCACTGTACCTGAACCTGTATCCATAGCCATACTCATTTGTGTAGCTGGTTAGCTTGGGAGATGGACTGAAGAAGCGGGTTGTCAGGCCCGTGGAAGATTAAAGAGGTGGGTTGTCAGGCCTATGAGAAATTTCCCTCCGGGTGAGAGAATTTCTGGAAATTGATTTCCTGAAGGTGCTAAACTACAACTACATGGCTCTGAGACTTCCTGTCTAGCCTATTGCTGAAGCCCAGAAAGGAAGTGGAGCAGCTGAGGACTATTGAGTAGAGAAGGGGCACACTTCCTGGGTGGGACATGGATGTGGGGAATGAGGGACTGTAGGCTATTAGTTTGAGTTGGCACCTGTGACAGAGTCATTCATGTTGTCTATGATCTCGGGGGTGACCCACTGCTAAGAGTGATGAGCAATGTGGTCTAAGGATGGGAGGTTCGTGGAAGGTCTGCATGCAGTTGGTGATATTCTTACCTGTTAGGATATTTAGACACTTAGGAGTTAGTTAAGATCTACTTGGTCTAATATGTCGTTAGGTAAAAGTTTGTTTCTTAGTGTGTTTCTTTAGTATGCATTAGTATGCATTTGTAGTTAGGAAATCCAACGGTCATGATATGTTACCG